>DWND01000395.1:0-10668 GCA_018250195.1 Cecropterus albociliatus | reverse complement strand
TTCATTTATTCATTTATTATTTGTGGAACATGGGTACAATGAAAGTTTTTACAAAGGTATTTAAATCCTCCATATTCCCGCCACAGGTGGGCATACAATAACATAATAATAGGTCACATTTTTCTAAAAATACAAAAAATTATAACTTAATTGGATTGTTTAAAATTTATAATATGTAAAATTGAAATAATATTTATATACAATAATTTTAAACAATAATTATTAATGGAAAGATTCGTCAATCAGAAAATCATTTATCGTGTAATAACACTTGTCAATTAAGAATTTACAAAGTTTACGTTTAAATAAATCTACTTCAACAGTGGCACGGATGGTGGCGGGTAGCTTATTATATATAACGGGAGCTTTGACGAATATACTTTGTTTATATAAATATGTTTTGGACATTACTGTACATAACTTATCGGTCCTACGTGCTCTAGTCTTAAACTCGAATAAATGTATGTTACATTTCACAAATATACTGCACTCTAATATATAAAGACATGGTAATGTCAGGATTTGTAGATTTTTAAAGTAAATTTTGCACGAGTCCCATGATCTTATGTTGCATATTGACCTAATGCAACTTTTTTGTGCTTTAAATGCTAATTCTTTGTCTACCGAATTACCCCAAAATATAATACCGTATCTAAGTATTGATGAGACACATGCATGATATGCAGTCAAAACAGTTTTTTGAGGAACAGTTTTTCTTAGCATGCGGAGTGCATATGATAATTTACTTAATTTTTTACATATAAAGTCTATATGAGATTTCCATTTTATGTTACAATCTAAGTATAATCCTAAGAACTTTGTGGTTTCTGTTTCCTCTATTCTGTGTCCTAAGTAGTTGACATTAAAATTCTGAGCAACATTTTTTCTTTGTCTAAAATTCATTATTTTGGTTTTTTCTAAATTTATTTTAAGATTATTAGATTCAAGCCATTTAATTAAATATACCAATGATGAATTCATGTCACTTTCCAAATTATTAAAATCATTGTTGTAAAATAATACAGTACTGTCGTCTGCAAACAAAGTCAGAGGATGGTTGATTACTTGAGGCAGAGGGTTTATATATATAAGGAATAACAATGGCCCTAGCACGCTACCTTGTGGAACACCATACTTAACTACTTTGCGGTCAGATTCATAAGTAAGATTACACTTGGTCTTAGAGCACACGTGATTAAGTTGCGTGTATTGTTGCCTATCTGTTAGATATGACTTGAGAAGATCATGTATATTACCTCTAATACCGTAGTCATATAGCCTAGATAAAAGGATATTGTGATCCACGTGGTCAAAAGCCTTGGTAAGATCGATAAATAGAGCAGTCGTCGGTATTTTGTGATCCATGTTTGACATTACCACTGCTAAAAAATTGTATATTGCCATATTTATTGACTTGTTTTTTCTAAATCCGAATTGGTGAGGAGTCAATATGTTATGTTTTTCTAAAAACGTTAACAAAGAATTATATATAACTTTCTCAAAGATTTTTGAAAAGATAGGTAGCAAGGCTATAGGTCTATAGTTACTTATGTCAGATTTATCTCCTTTTTTAAATAAAGGTTTTATTATGGCTGTCTTTAATTGACCTGGGAATATACCTTTTACAATGCAAAGATTTATTACATGGGAAATGACAGGGGATATAACTGCAGAGCAACTTTTAATTATCTTAGTAATGATCCCGTCATGACCGGCGCTATCAGTATTTTTTAGTGATATTATTATCTTATGAATGTCATGTGGTATTGTCGGGCGTATAAAAATTGAATTTAGATTTTTGTACGTCAAATTAATGTTATATGGTTTATTATTTAAATTATTTTCAGCCTTAGCTACGTCTATATAGTAATTATTAAATTCATTACAAATTTCTTGAGGATCTGTGATTATTTTACCATTTACTTTTAACGTGGTTACAGTCTCCGTAGGACAACTATTTTTTTTATTATTAATAATGTTCCACGTAGCTTTAGTTTTATTGGGAGCGTTGTTTATGTAATAGCTATTTTGAGACATTTTAGTCAGTTTAATAACTTGTTTGTAGCGCTTGTTATAGGTCTTAAAGGAAATTCTATTAATACTATTAGGAGACATTCTGTATAACCATAATAACTCTCGATTTCGCTTACTGCAAGTTTTTATTCCCCGTGTAATCCATTTAGGTTTCACTTCACTTTGTACTTTAATTTTTTTCTGTGGAAAGCATAGGTCATATAGCAACTTAAACCAATGATAGAACATATTGAAAGCCACATCAGGGTTCTTATTATTATTAAAGACATCATAAAAGGTAAGTTTTTGCACACAGTCTTGAAATTTTTTCATGTTTTCTTTGCAAAAGTCACGCCTAAAAATGTACCAATATTTATATTTGCACGTTATTTTTACTGGGCATGTTAAGATTTGCGCTGTATGGTCAGACAATCCTAATTCAATTATTTGGCTTTTACAGCCCCTCAAGTTATGAGCGAAATTGTCAATACAAGTTTTACTAACCAAACGAGTTGGCTCTTGCAATTCGAGACTTAGATTAAATGACAATAAAATTGATTGAAACTCTCTTGAGCACTTGTCATTTTTTAAGGTATCAATGTTGAAGTCTCCACATAATACAACTTGCTTTTTATTATGAAAGTATTTTGATAACATGTAGTGCAACTTCTCACAAAAAAATGAAAAATGTTGAAAGTTTGTTTTTGGAGCTCTATATACACAGATCACATAAATTTGGTGTTCAATTAATTCAATGGCCGAAAATTCTGCGATTCCCTCTAACGATACTGTTTGAATGTCATTAATACTATTAAATTTATGTATGTTCCTTACGAGAATGCAACAACCACCATGTCTGTTTTGTCTCATATATGATGCAGCTAATTTAAAATTGGGAATACACAAACTATATTCGTCACCGTCAATCAAGTTGTGTTCAGTAATACATAATATGTCAACTTGTGTACCACTATTGCGCAGTTCGTCAAGGCATACAATTAATTGATCAGATTTATTGATTATTCCATTAATATTCTGATGTAGGATATTGATACAATTATAAACGAAATAAATTATTATCATTAGTCACTTCAGATTGAGCAGAATTTATATTAATACAGTTTCATCGCTATTTAAAAGAGGCATATCAATATTTACATTAGTTAATGTCCTATTGCATCGATCCAATTCGCAGTCATTACCTGTGGGTGTATTTGAAGTGTGATTAGAAATCATTCCCATCTCAGTTTGGGTGCCCACGCTATTAAACATTCTAATAACAAGTTTTTTTTCTTTTAGAGAATTACAATAATTTTCCATTTCTCTTTTGTAAAAAATACTTAAAATTTCCTTCAAAAAAGATCGCGCAAGGAAAATCGCAATATTTTTATAACTGGGAATAAATCTAGAGAAATTGAGATCTACATACACTACATTATCATATTTTTTGCAAACGAACTTCATTTCGTAGTTTAATTTTTTTACATTGAGGTATTTGTTGTATGGTATTTCGCCTACGATAACATTTGTGTTTGTCACTGAAGTTAACCAAAGATTGAAACTAAAATTAAATTCACATGGATTTTTATCATTAATTCCCCCTAGCAGTATAACATAATCATTTTTATTTAATTTTTTTATGTCAGTCTTCAGTGACTCTACGATATTCGGGAGGGGTGCATTCGGTTTCACGAAACTTATTACATGATAACCAGTACCTAAAAGATTCTGCAGCTTATTTCTTAAACCAATGCCTTGATTGTCTGCAATAATGATGACTTGGGATTTGCTTTTCATTTCAATATTTATTTGATTGCAGACAGGTCCAGACTTTATGTTGTTTGTGTTTGTACCATGAAAAGAGATTTCCTTTGTGGCCTCCGATGGGGTCTTTTGAGATATCAATTGTTTTGTAGACTTTATATGACCACTATTCGCATTTGTACACACTTTCAAAGGCGTAGAACCTAGGCTTCGACAGGCATTTTTACCACAGTGAAGAGGAGATGTTCGAGATGTACACATATTAATTTTTAAAATTTTTTTAGAAATAGGTGTAACAGTGTTAGATTCGTGGGTTGGTGGTAGAGTATAATTTTTTGTTAATTTCTTTAAAATATCAATCTTATTTTTTTGCTCCTCTATAGTTTTCGTTAATCGTCTATTTTCAGATAGTAAATTGTCTATTTCTTGATCAGCACCGCTTAATTTATCTTTTAAGTGTTTTAATTCAGTTTTTAATTCACATGTATGAAAATTTTCACTTGTTTGCGTCACATTATGGAGACTAAAAGTAGATGTGTCCAAAAGTGTACAATTGCATATATCTTCATTTTCTGCAGTGAAATCGATGTTTGTTTCGGAGGTGGAACGTCTTAGTTTTTTTCGCATTGTAATATTTTCCATTTTGGCATTAAAAAAATGCTAAAATTGATGGTTAAAAATTGGAAAAAAAAGAAAAAAATAAAAATAAACAAATAAAATAAAAAGGAGATTCGAAGAGTTTTGAACTTGGAACTTGGAATCGACGCGTAGATCATATGGAATCGTTCTGTTGCCGTCGGCGCTATCGAGTCAGTATTGACTACGACGAAAATTGTAGATCACTATTGAGATATGCTGTTTCACTTAATGTTGGTTAGTAACAGGCTGATGATTCATCGTCTTAGCTCACTTGTGCACGGTCATTGCTCTTTTATTAACTTTTAAACTGTCACTATAAGTAATTAAAATTTCCGAATAATATTACGCACTAGGCACTGCACTTTGAGTTTTTGTTTAATTACTGTCTTGTAGATCGATGATTCAGCTTTACAGGTAACTAAATTTCTTGCACAATATTGTAGTATTAACTGTTTTAATTATTTTTTAATTGAAGAGACACAGAGGTCACGTCTTAACACATCCGCGGCGCGCGGGGGGACTTTCGATCAGGTCACATGTCCTGACGCGAGTTTAACATTTTTTACTCGTCACAAAAAGTGCACAACGCCGCAAAAGAAGTTTTCACTCCAAAAAACTTTAAATGTTCAGTCATTTAAAGATTTTTTTTATTTTTTAACCTATACAGAGTATGAATGTAGGCTGCCCCGTAGACCTAAGCTGAAATATAATGCAATCTTTTATACAGGTTAGAAATGTTCCGCAAGGTGCCAAATCTTCGAGTGCTGGCGTGTGGTGGCGACGGCACCGTGGGTTGGGTCCTAAGTGTACTCGACCGCATCGGCTCTCGCCCAGCGGTGGGCGTTTTGCCGCTCGGTACTGGCAACGACCTCGCTAGGGCACTTGGCTGGGGCGGGGTAAGATATACTTATTACACATTGTGCATCTTTAGTGGCATGTGAAAGATAGTAGAACCCATATGTTTTAAACGAGGACGTTGCGAAATACTGGCATGCATAAGAGGCGACCATCTGTTTGATAGAGAGTTGGGTACAGGTGCCCAAGACAATCTCTGACGAATTACAATCAGGTGGATTGCATGAACGGCTATTACTTTAATATTATAAAAAATCTCATCTACTCTCTACTAGGTATAAACAGGAAACCAAGTGGTTCTATTCTGATCCTTTAAGAATTTAAAGAGATGAAACCACCGTCCACCACGCCAGACCATGATTAATATGACTTCACACAACATTGAGCCCATCATATAGTATTCATAGGCGTGTACATTTCCTCACAAGTTTTTCTAATAATAAATGCGCATACATAATAAAATGTCTAAATAATCTATTATACACGGTACTTAACGAGTATTGAATAATTTACTGACTATAAGCCACGACTCCGCCCCCAGAAGAACTTGAATCCGCATTACTTGAAATAAAGCAATATATTACATTAAATAAAATCTAAAAATATTGAAACGAAGTTACGTCTTATAGCGTCGTTTATTCCACTCAGTCAGTCGTCATACTTGAATAAGTCCCCGTACAAATAAAGAAACAGCAGTTCCGGCAAAAACTATTTACAATTCTACTTGACAAAATTCTAATAGACTGACAAGACCAAAGTTTACCTAGCTTATAGCTGTGTTTATAAGTATCCAATTTTGTACAGTAATTTATTATACATTACACAGTAAATGAGAATATTAAGATTTTTTTTTAAGTCTCCCCCTAGGCAGTCCACTTAATGCGGGATAAATACGTGTTTATTACAATTTGGTAAAAGATGAGAGAACTCCCTGGATTATGGATAATACGAAATAACAAAAGCTTATTTTATTCGCAGTGCTAAGTCTTGTTAATAAATCTTTCTTTTTATACTTTCCTTAATAAAAGTCGCTCCAACAGTGATAAATCTTCTCGTTGACATTTGGCTGTGAAGGTTCGATATGTTGAGAACCAGGTTCCCTAAAATCCAACAAAGTCCTTTGATATATTAATAAAGTTAGTCTCTTTATTATTATTACTGTGATTTAATAAGACAATTATAGAACCAATCAACTTCATAACAACAATCGCCATACTTAATCATGTTTAATACCAATACTGTTCGCGCTTTTGTGGCTCTGTCTTTAATAGTGTTATAAGGCAACCAAGAACTACATAAATGTTTATACTTCTTAACCCTTGAGTTCTAGTTTTTCTTAAACAGTTTAACTATTTTTCCTAGACATCAAAGCATCTGTGACAGACTTTGAGCTGAATCCACTTTGTTATTAGTAAAAATAACTGGAGGTACTATGTATTTTTTATATTAAATTGCAATAGCATACTAAAATGCAGTCCACCGTCGCCTCATAAAAAAGTAAGCCGTATCAAGCTAGCAGATTTTTGTACTAAATAAAAGAGCAAATAATTTACATGCAAATAAGTTTCATAATACAATCTTAACTCCGTAAAAGACTTGAATTTTAAGCTCCAGTTTTCTCATGTTTAAGTTAGCCAACACAAACTATGTATGAACTTACGTTCGAGTTACTCACCTCAGAATGTACGAGTGTAGAAGTTGGAACAAGCTACCAGTTAATACATAATGAGCAACGAAAGATGATAATTACTTTGCCTGTAGCTTCAAAATGCTAGTTGTCAAAGGAAAGTCTACTAGGCTTCATCGAATATTTAACAACTGAAGACCGAAATAGAATTTTCTAATGCCACATTTTTTATTTTCTGCGTCCGCGTCCATGAGAGACGGGCTACTATAGCTTTCAAGACAAAACGTAATAACATTGTGTTTCGTTTGATTCAGTGGATTCAAGTAAACGGGTAATCTGACCTTTTTATGATATAATAGTCTAATGTCTGTCGAAAATCGAACTTAAATGTTTCTTAATGAGTTTGTTGAGTTAAGTGAATTTTCAATAGAAACTAGCAAGATATCCTTTTGTTTCAATATTATTACGTAGTTTCCTCCAGGACGATATTAAAACTTTATTATAGAAATATCCCAGTAGCTCTGTAATAAATTAATAATAGGTTCTACAGCATTTACTTCAGAATGCTGGGGATATTGTATTTTTATCTTTTAATTACAATAGGTAGGTACGTCAATTTCCATATATATTAATACGTAGTGATTTATTTATTTTGACTCATCCACATGGCCTTTAGCCGCAGAAATTCTGCAATGCCGTCGTCAACCCATTATTATCCTACTGCTGGGCACGGATCTTCTCTTAGAATGAGAGCGTTTTAGGCCGTAGTCCATCGCGCTGGCCAAGTGCGAAGAATTCTGCAATATATTGAACGCCAATTTACTAAGTTATTGTGCTTCACAGGGCTACGAAGATGAGCCGATATCCAAAATTCTCGCGCACATCGGTGAGAGCGACACGGTGCTGTTGGACCGATGGGAACTGAAGGTGGAGCCAAATGAAGATGCAGTAAATGTAGACACCAGCAACGCCAAGCCGGAGTTACCGCTTAACGTCGTCAATAACTACTTCTCATTCGGCGTCGATGCCCACATCGCACTGGAATTTCACGAGGCAAGAGGTTAGTGACTACTTTTATAACACTTAGCGAAGAGGAAAGCGAAAGGAAAGTACTCGTTTCAAAGATTCTTAGAAAGAAATACTTTAGATTTTCCATCTGATTCAATATGACAACATAATAGCATAAGAGTTGCGTAGAATCCATAACACACGTCACTTGAATGGAACGTCATTCTCGAGCACTTGAAACCTTAATATAACGATGACGAAAGTGCTGGCTTTTCCTATAAAAACTGGACAGACATAACTGGACTGGACAAAAAATAAGTAAAAAAAACAAATAATCCTTCATTATTATGTTTGTTTTTTTTTATTAGAGAGGAGTCGCAAACGAGCATGCAGTCCTCCTGACCGTAAGTGGTTACTGCTGCATGCTGCATGGACATATGTAAGCAACTTCATATAGAACAGTGGTTCTATCTGAAGTCGATCATAGATGCGTTCCTATACCCTAAGACTAAGATCATTCATAAGTGAGCCGACAACCACACCCTGCCACCGAAACTGCTTCACGCTAGAAATAGGTGTGGCGGTGGTACTTCCCTGGTCGAACTACACTGGTTCTACCACCTGGAAAATGTTTACAGTGTCAGTAATATCAAGATAAGCTTGATGGCAAAGTGATAGCAACTAAGAGAAAACCATTTTTATTTACCAGTTCTGATGAAAAAAAAAATACAAATTAAAACACTAAAGTTGATTGCTTGAGTTGAATATATATGCAGAGCGCGTGCGAAGTTTGAAAACGGCCTATAATGACATCATTTATCTCACGACAGTCACGACTGCTAAAACGGGTCTCGGGGGAGAAAATTATTGTACGGATTGTACCAACGTATTCGAATGCTAAAAGGCGTAAATAGGCTTAGCGCGTTTTATTACATTACATACCGGATGCTAATGGTAGTACTTTGTATAGAGAGAATCATATACTTACAAATAAAAAAAATATTACCTATGTTTAGTTTCTTGGAAATAGATTGACGCATACCGTATGTACGTCTAATTTTGATGTTTTTTTTTAATACAAAACATTGTCTTACGTGGCTGTATAATATCAACATTATAAAGCCACATATATAAACTAACAAAATTCATAAAATAGTTGTCCGTATAGAATACGTACGCATTATTTAGATAGATATATCACCAAGCTTTATAAATTTAACAAATAGTATTATTTCTCTACAATAACACTTGACCCTTTATAAACTAGTGTCGACGTTAAAACAATCAATTTCATTTGTTTATAAGATTATGTATCCTAACAATTTTGTTACAGAGGCGCATCCCGAAAAGTTCAATTCTCGAATCAGAAATAAGTTATTCTACGGCACAGCCGGAGGCAAAGATCTGATGCAGCGCAAGTGGAAGGGCCTGGCGGAATTCGTAACGATGGAGTGCGATGGCAAGGATTTCACACCAGTACTACGCGAGCACAAAGTGCACGCAATCGTGTTTTTAAACATTCCAAGGTACCGCTTATAGACCTGCCTAATTGTGAGACAGGTCTCCTATAATCACTTGTAACAGCTTATCATTACAACTTTATAGCGGTCACCCAATGTACATATATATAACACACAGGCAGTAAAACTTAATGAAATGTTCAATTCGTTTGGTTTTACTGCTTGTTTCCCATCCATCCAGGTATAAAACTAGTGTTGTTTCTATTCCTGGTTATTTTATTTCAAATAAATAAAATTGATAATAATTTCAAACTTTTTGCCATTTTCCAGTTTATTTTTTTTTATTCGATTTTGAATTAATCTAAATTATCACATCAGTTAGAAAAAGTAGATTCGATCCATTTTGTTTCAAAAATATCATCGAGATGATTTGAATTATGTATTTACCTAAATCCAAACACTATCTATGATTAAAAAGTAGGTTTTATGATTTATACACGTGTTAAATTAACATTATATTAGATTAATTGTATTAATTTGCAAAATGAGCTTAGTGACCCGATCACAAACAGTTTCCAATTGGAATGTAAAAGCTAAGTTAATTGCATTTTGACAAATTGTGAATTGAATTGAGTTTATTAACAACAAATTAACGTATTAATTACAATTAATTATTTTCGATAGTGACGCTATCTTTAATGAAAATTATATTTTGTACAAATAATCTTAGACTTCATGGGTCAAGTGTTGTTGGATGTTAATGTAATGTTAGAAAAAATATTAACAGCAAAAAAAAAAAAACTAGCTCTATACAATATACTCGTATGTGTTCCCAAATATATTACTTGTCTTTCTTATTACTGTTCTTGGTCTTTTCCTTAATTCATTTTGAATAACTATATATTTATAAATTTAATATATTCGAATATTTTAGTTACGGTGGCGGAACTCACCCTTGGAACAAGTCTGGAGGGTCGGCTGAACCTTCCACGGAGGATGGTTTAATAGAAGTTGTAGGATTAACGACATATCAATTGGTAAGAACAACAATGATTAAATATTTATTTACTTCATATGAAACCGTGTCAGTGGGGTATGATTTCATCTCAATCTAGATCATTTTTTTAGATATTTTAGTAGGTCGTTTAATTCCCTACAAGCCTATGCTTTGGTTTTTACTTGATCATTCGTTTAAGTGCATTAAAAATCTAAAAAATGCCGTGTTATTTATATGGGAAATAAAAAATCACAATGAGACGCCTCTTAACATTAAGAGCTCAAACTTTAACATACTTTTTGTCA
>DWND01000394.1:0-10669 GCA_018250195.1 Cecropterus albociliatus | reverse complement strand
CAAGAACTGCTTCACGCTAGAAATAGGTGTGGCGGTGGTACTTCCCCGGTCGAACTATATTGGTTCTACCACCTGTCTAAATGTATTACAAGTGGCGCAAAAATAAATAAATGCAAGCGTCGTCACGCCAGCAAACAGGTTTACCTAAGCCTCTAGACGTTTCACTTAATAATAATAATTACATAAATCAATAATTTTCATTTTCATCATTAATTTTCATTTTCACATCAAAAGTCGAACTAACTTAACGCTTAATTTTGTTCGATACTTAATAGTTCCGACAATGTATAACAGATGGCGCAAAAATAAATAAATGCAAGCAAGCTATGTCAACATTCACATAAAAAATAATCAACCCATTTAGTTCATTAGTATGCGAGCAGAGTGGCATTCGGTTTGAATTGACTAATGTTTTTAAAACCTTTAAAAAGTTAGTCAAACTTACATACTAGTACTTTTTACAAATATTTGTAGGATTATCTACCTTACTCGGTTTCATTGGAATTCTATCATATGCCTTCCTTTTCATAAGGATCATATCACGAGCCGTAATACGAGCCGACTAAAGGCAACCAGATTTTCGCTGTAGCTGAATTAAAAATTCTGTGTACCGTATTTTTCGAATCTGTACGGAATTTCGAGTTCGCTCCAACAAATCCTTGGCTAAAATGCAACTGCTGCAATGTTTGTCTTTGTTTATCTGTTTTCTAATAAAATATAAATATTAAAAGTGGAGGACTGCCTGGGACTCCACTCTGGAACCGCCAAATTGAGAGCAACATTCCAAAACATACTTATGTATGCATAAGTATATCTTACGCTACATGCACTAAAATAACTAATTACTGTTAATATAAGCGTTCTATTTTAGGAATCAAACAATATGAAAATAACTTTGATCAATGTTATTTGATTTTACTTAACTAGGCTCTATGTTTTATGCAATTTTAATATTTACCAAATACTTTTATTTATTTATTTTGAGTCTTCGTACACAGAAACGAACGAAATCTTACTTTAAAAATCGTACAAAGTTGTTGATTTTTTCCTTTTTTTTTCAATAGGCTTTAGTCCTCTTTTGTTGTCGAAATGTTAAGTTTTGTTTGTCAAAAAATAAGTGGCTACCGTTACCTACTTGGGCAATATTCCATTTTCAGCTGAGGTTAACTACAAGTTCTCTAATAACTAAGTTAAACCGCTTCAAATAAGCATGTCTCCTTTACCACACCATTAGGCAGAGATAAGCATGGCGGCGGTGCTAACGAAGTCAAACTACAACGGTTTCTTCCACCTTACTTCTTTCAGATGGACTGCATTCTCGTTTGCTACTTTAATCTTATAAAAAAATTCTACGCTGAGGATCGAACCTGAAACCATTTACCTGTTTCACTAAAATCTGTATCTTATTTATTTCCTCCCAATCTCTACATTGTGTTTCTCATACTCGTGTAATACGTTACAGGTCATTGACCTTTTCACAGCACAAGTATTTTATGTCCCACAATATAGTGATCGGCGAAGAAAATGATGGGGTCCCCACGGGAGGCCGGCTTTGACAGCCACCGCGTGAAGCAATTACGAACTAACCTTGTTCAAGCCGTATTATCGGGAAAAGCTATTGAGCCAGTAGATTAAAAATAAATTGTGAGGAAAATATGTTTTTATAGGAGTTTATTTTATAAGGACCCGCTAGGTGTAGGTTCGTTGTTAATAGCTTAGCAATGAAACGTTCCCTTGGCGCTTTAAGCGTTAACGTTGAGCGGATGTTGGAAAATTCCGCTTCTATTAGGAACGAAATTTCGTAGCCTTAAAAGATATACATTTGTTTTTAAGGGATAACGCTGACGCTTATCGCGCAAAAGGATTAATGCTTCAAGTGAATGTTTTGTGGCTCTTGGTTAAGGGACTAAATGGTCATCCGAGAACATGTGATGAATTTAAATGAGATATTTCGCTAGACGGTTCTATCTGGATCTGTTTATGGTACCCAAAAAGTAATTAATATGAGAACCATGTCTTAAAATAAAACAATTTTTACTTTCTATTAATACAGTTGTATCACATTGTTTCATTTTTGGTTTTAATATATCCATACAGCTACTAATAACCATCAAGCAGGCCCGTAGATTTGAGGTGTTCGGATATATTATGCAGTCCCTGGAGTTCCGGGACCAGAATAGGGCAGCGGTATCCCCTGCCTATAGGAGTAAGAGATATTACTGAAAAATATCTTAACATATGAAGTGTTGTTGGATTCATCATATATGTAAAACATTTACTTGTTTTTTCTTTTATAATATCCTTAATATTTTATGAAAATGTTCAGTTTTCTTGTGCATTGTAGTGTCTGAAACATTTATTACAAGTTCAGCTTTATCAATGGCGTTGTTTTTTTACAGGAGATGCAAGATGTCCTGGACGAGGACTCAGAGATGAGCGACTGGCTGATCGAGCGGGACTCCAAGTCGGGTGTGGTACTCCACGATCGCCTGATGACCGACGCAGCGCTGGGTGCCGGTGCGCCCATCAAGACAGAACACTCCTACAGCTTACACTCAGATGTCGAATCTTCGCCACCCTCACCACACCATACCAAAGTCGATGGTACGTATTCATTTATACCAGAAAATCGGTTGTTTCTACCGTTTTGCAACTAACCAAATATCATCCTACTCCTTGGTACAGATTTGCTCTCATAATGAGAAGGATTCAAGAAATAATCTACCGCTCTCGCAAAGAGCAGTTAAAAAGACTTTAAACCACACCTTCACCTTTGAGAAACTTTCAATATAGGTGACCTTAATTTGTGTAATAAAAAATCAATCATTTCTAGTACACGTCTTGTGCGTGCGTAAAGGTTCAAAACGCAGATTCTCAGGGCGAAAAACTTTCAAAGCACAAGACTATCGGTACAAATCAGCTATAAATTAATGCTTGGAAAATGAAAATATATTAGCGTTTAAAGACTATTAATATATACATAGAGTAAATAACCGCCAGTGGCTTTTCGTGCTTCGAAGGGTAAGTTGAAACCGCTGTTATCGGTCAGCATTTTGTAGCAAGGGTTAAACCTTGTTAGAGGGCATATTAAATATAAGGCACGAATTGGCTTTCAACTCGTACTTCGCTCCAATAATCCGCGTTGGAGTAACGTTGCTCCAAAGTATTCCAGAAGATCGCTACTTGTGGAGAAACCCGTGACCAAGAGTAAGACATAAAAAAGCAGTCAATGTACAAAAATATATAGTGGAGAAAGGTGGTAGAACAGATGTGGTTAGACTCCACCACCGCCACACCTATTTGTGCCTTATAACAGCAGTTGCGCTGCTGTGTTCTGGTCTGAACGGTGTGGTAAGAGAGACCTACTTATTCGAGGCATTCCAACTTAGCTTTCAGGGGTAGCAATGCACCTGTGGCTAACCTCGGGTAATATGCTGATCTTATCTGGAATTTATTGCAGATGTGTGTGTGTGGGTACTTACTATCAATTGGACTGATTGCTCTTTTTCTACTTGAAATTTACAAAAGAAGAATACTAGTTCTAGGTTCTATGAGTAATTTATTATTGATTTAGGCATTACACGAACGGCGACAGGACGAACCGGTAGACATTGCTTTAGTTCTAACTAAATAAAGATCTCTTTTTGAATGAGTCAATACGGTTACGGTCATATAACTGTTTCGTCAATGTTCAAACGAAATTAAACGTTTTTAAGTATGCTGCTAAATGATTGAAAATTTTATATCAAAACAATCTTCACACAAACGAAGATAACTTCGTGTATCTTGTCTCATAATAAGATTACCTTTTAGATATCATTCCTGTTTATCTTCAGATAGTTATTTATGAAGTAAATCCTTGTGGATAAACTCTTTAGGTACACGAACATATCGATGTTTTCAAATATTTGCAATTTTAAATGAGATTTGACTGAAATATTTAACTGCTTCCATTTTTATTTAACCTGACCGCGAAGGTATGAATCTACAATATTTTGCATAGCGGTCAATTATAGAAGAGCCGCAATCAGGCCCTTGTCTTATCTGGCACCTTATGCAATTCGTCAAGTTCAAGACTTATCAGTTTATGATTGAATAATCTGAAAGTGATTGGACTTAGTACATTGTCGGACTTCTTTTCACAAAAATCTGACAATAACGAGGCGGTATTGTGGTGCCCTCTCTTTGCGCAGATATTGTAAGAAGTGTATCGTAAGGGACAAAATCCAGAAGATAGACAGCATCGACTTCCTTTGTAACATTAACAGCCATTAGACAACACATATGCCAGGTGCTGTAACTAGGCAAGAACCCCAACTAGGGAAGACCTATAAAGAATGAGAATCAAACTGCTAACCGGAGAATTCTGTTATAATCAATCAAAATCGCCCTGCAGAATGGTTTAATGCAGAAGTACTATATTATGGAAGTTGTTAATCAGAAACTATGAAATCATGAGAAGTGTATTCAACATGTGGTGCCATCTCTTATTGAATCTCGCATTCACATGATAAATTTTAATACGATAGCGTAATCAACGATAAACACTATAGATCACGTATAGATCACGATCAGTCGTTGTCTCGTAAGCGATTTTATCGGATTATCGCTGACGGAATAATGTACGTGAAGTGCGTGTGGTAATGAGAAATAGAGGTATTTGCTTCGTATTGAGGATTTTCAAACAATTGTGATCACGTTCAGCTTACCGCTACTAAATGCTTACACGCACTGGTGATTATGACGATATCCAAATACCGTGTGTAATGACTCATGTCTCTTGTGTATTTAAAAATATCTATCGTTAATAATTCTCGGGAGCAATGCATCTGTGATCGGCTTCAGATAGAACCCTTGTTCTATATGAAGTTGCTTACAGATGTCCATGGCTGGCAGTGGCAACTTACCATCGATTGGATTGCTTGCTCGTTTGCTACTTCATACTTATAAAAAAAATATTAAAAAAAGTCTTATTTTTTATTTTTTAGCTTGATTCAGGTCGAAAGTCAATCATTCCTTATATAGGTACGGCACATTCTATAAATATTGTGCCAATAAAAGAAAAACAGTCTTTCACGTGTTCAAATATATACGTGACGAATAGATAATCTCTTTCCTTAGAAATTTAATTCTATTTTCCAAGGTTCTAAAATGAAGATGCAGTTGCCGAGACCATTTAGTTTTAGGCGTACGGGCTATTTAAGGTCGTTCGAATCATATAAGGCAATTAAACCAAAAAACGACTACGTTTAGGTTTAATGATCTTAATTCTCAAATAAAACTTTACAACTCAGTTCTATAATAACATAACAATGAAATAAAATTATAAATAATATATTAACATTCTTGTGCCCTGGTGTTTAAATGGGTATAAAATGTATTTCATTACAAACCCATGATAACATAAATATAATCGACTAGCTTAATTTTAAATGTGTTGATTGAGTATACACTTTTTAAACACGACGGTACTTTATTATAAAATTGTTCTCTCTCGTAGGTACATCTTTGGTCAGTAGTCAACGAATTCTTTAGTCTTAGCATTAAGTCTTTCGATACTAGACTATTCCAGTCGTAATTGGATAAAATAAGTCGATTCATCTAATAGGACTTAAAAGATTCTTTCGTCACTAAAACTCTCACGATAATCTTTGAAACAGATTTTAAATAAATACTGACATGTATAGTTAATTCTAGCTTAAACTGTAAGATATTTTTGAGTCTATTGGTTTCGCTGACGGCGTGATATACATAATTATTCATAGATTGAGTATTCCAAAAAATATATAGAATTGTCTTTACAAGGTGTGGTTATATCGGTGGCGATATAATTATATATATATTTTCAGACTGTTTTATTAATCTATTATATTTCGGACGAAGTCTCAACAATCAACACTCGAGGAACATAAAATTAAGGTGATAAAACACGAAAAAAACAAAGTACACAAGATATGCGATATTACAAAAACCGTCATTCAACATTTCAAATGTGAACACGACAATTAACTGGTACTCAGTTGATTTTGCGTGAAACGAGGCGAGTGAGTTTCCACAGCTGACGCCGCCATTGTTGTTAAGACAATAAACATACCGTCACTGCCTGCGGAATATTCGGCTTACATCATTATTTATAGTGGATTTACTAGAATAACAACGGATTACTCTCTGTTGATTAAATCTTTAGTAACTTTATAGATCCTTTGGAGATTTGACGACCCGCGTGGCGGGTCACCATACCGGTCTGCCGCGCGCGCAGTGGGTCCCGGGTTCGATTCCCGGCCAGACAGAAATATGAATGAAGAGTTTAAATTTCTGTTCTGGGTCTGGGTATTTGTGTGTCCATGGCACTCACGATACTGGAGAAAACCCTAGTGTGCGGCTATGAGTGTAGAAAGCGTGTGTTTAAAAAAAAATTAATAGGGTTGCTACCTATACACTTATACCTTTACTTACAGTACCACTATTACGCGAACCTGGAGTTACGCGTGTAAATTTATAATATTAATAGAATAACAACGGATTACTCTATTAATTAACCATAATTTAATTAACTTCTTATTAACCATACAGGTTGCAGACCCTACAGACATCTATAACTAGGCTTGCCTATACTACATACGTATAGACGTAATGTTACCCAACTTACGCGAACTCGGAGATACGCGAATTTAATTTTTTTAGATTAAGAAAATAACCAACGACAAAAAGTGTATTTCATTTGCAAAGTAATGAATTAAAAAATATTTGCATGTCAGGAGATAGTTGGCGTAATAAAAAAATGAACTATCAAACCTTCATAACCACTTTGATAGGTCTTATGACGCCTTCTACATCAAAACAAATTCGTTCCGCGCTTCATGTTAAAAAATGCTATTTTAATATACATTTTTTCACTAATATTTTAATATACATTTCTTGACTAAATTGCTATGATCTCTTGTCCAGCTATCTCTTAGTCCTACCAATCACGTAAATTCGAGCTATTACTGTAATATGTAGTACCCATGGTATTATATTTTAGTAAATTTTACCGACTTGTAATGTCTCATGTAATCTATTTATTAATACAATCCCAGAAAGAAACATTCTGATCCTAATGTTTAAGGTACTCAAGTTTGTCCAGCCTTCATTAGCAGTAATTGTCTGTTCTCTATAATCATTCCAGAACACACAGATTAAAATGTGTCTGAAATAACTTTAAATTCCAAGTATTCAACATTTATTAACTTAAAAACTTTTAAATTAAACATTTACAGGAAATATATAGTTCCTAGAAACCAACAAGCGAAAATTTTTGCCTTTCAATCTATACACATTATTATTACCGGATCTATACTCGCTTTACCACCAAGAACTAGATAGAAGTGGGATCTAATGAAATGTCATTCAATGATATTCCTTTCTAACTCTGCTTCAGTTTGTACATAAGAAAAAAACATTGAAAATAAAGAATAATATTACAATTTATTATGTTGTTTAAATGTGGAATTGGTAGATGAGAAACATCTTGTTTTTAAAAGTAATATACGTAAATACAAGATTGCGAAAGAAGCAATATATATAGCATAATGAAAATAACGCCATCTACAAACAGTACCTCGCACTAAGTCGAACTAACACCACAGATTAGTTTTGTTCGACTTTTAATAGTTCCGAAAATGTATAACAGATGGCGCTAAAATAAATAAAGACAAGCATCGCCGCGCTAACAGTCAACCGCGCCTATAGATGTTTCACATCAAAAACTATAAACGTTATTAAAAAATATTTGAAGAATTTGTCATAAAATGCAGTCATATATAGTTTAAGTTTATACCTCATTAAAAATAAAATGTACAGCAATACTAAATTAAAACGTGAGATATTTTTAGAAACCTACATATAACTCTATCTATAAATAATAGCATTTAGTTTGCACAAGGAACATGATTCATGTTATCTAAAACATTCAGCACCATACATCATGTAACTGCGATTTATTTTAATGAAGCGGCTTATCAGATAAACGTTCAAAACAATGGGTGAGACACATTCTCTTTGTATGCGACTTTGATTGATATGGTAACCTAACATAATCATTCTTCGTGCCGAACTATACACTATTTTAATAGGGATGTTATGAAGTTTCGTAAACGAAACCGAAACTATCGGATCCGAAATAAAACTGTATCCGTAACCGCATCCGATTTAATCGTTTCGGTAAATTTCTGATAGTTTCGAGACATGTTTTTTTTAGTTTTATAAATAACACTCAAAATTAATTAGGTAACTGTAATAATTACTGATATGACTGATTGTAACGCAACTAAGCAAATAATAACATAGAAATGAAACCAAACTATTACTAACCTATATGTTTATACGATTAAAATTCCTTAAACATATAATATCCCTAACCTAAAATATCGGTAACTAATGAATAATCCAAAATAATTACATGTTACGGACATGTAATTATTTTGGATCGTAACCGTAACTGGTATAATGTTATTCCTATATCCGTTTCCAGATCCGAAATTTCGTATCCATACTTCCCTGTTTTTTAATATAAAGTAAAAGAACATTCAATTGACTTGATGGTAACTGCTCAAGACAGTTTGCAGGAATCTTTTTGCAACCCCCGAAAGTCCGAAATAATTACATATTCGCAATCAGTATAATGTTAGTCTTTTTTCGTATCCAGATCCGAAATTGCATATCAATAACATCCCTAGTTTTAATAACAAGCAAAAGAACACTCACTTGATGGTAACAGCTCACGACTGTTTACAGAAATTTTGCAACCCCAGAAAGGGCTGGCAGCTTTGGGTCGGCATTTCCTATATCTTTTTGCCCTTAAGGACTAAGTTAACATTCTTAATCTGTATCACATTGTCAAATTAGTACTAAATCAGAAATAGATATGGTAGTCATGCCACTGGAGAGTAAATACAAAGGGTTCTATTATACTAATAAAGCAAAAGGAGAATTACGACCGATTCATGCTTTTACGGCATCAATTAATAAGAGAAGAAGAAATATGATAAGAAATATCTTAAAAAATACGCCTGTACCACGTATCAAAGCTGAAAGATACGAAACGATGTAGATATGAAACAAATATATTGAAAAAAATTTCAATATATTTGTCTACATGACATCTGAATATATTCACAATAAGTATTCCGTAAGATTTAACTAAAAATAAGCTAACTTAATTAAAGTAACTATAAATAAAATGTAATTAAATATAATGGAAATGCAATGTTCATTTGCGTATAAAAAGTTTTACGGCCACTTTTGTGACCATCTGAGTAATGAATAAAAAATGTGCAGCGCACAACTAGCAATGCATACGGCTTAATCATTGTGCATGCGAATAAATAACTACACTGGCTACAAAACCTGTAATTTCAAATCTGTCATTAAATTGACTGATAACATCGTCAGCGCGTGCAACAATTTCTGATACCCACATTTTTATGCTTGTTTATAGGGATGGGAACTGAAATCGATTTTTTGTAAAAAATATGTATTCGATGTTTAGCAAAATCGATCTGGCGGTAGAATATAAGTTACAAAAATTATATCTTCGATTTTTCCTTATAAAGTTACATAGAAACTTTATTTCTGTTTTCGTGTTCACCTTTTTCATCCGCCAAATTTTCTGGAAACGAAGATGGGACATTTATATCGCCAATATTTTTTCTTAGTTCTAATTTAAAAAATCTTGATCGATTCTCTATTTCTTGTTATTTCTATGGATCGATTGATCATTGTCCTAAGTACGGTAGTTTGTTACCTCAAAATAATATGTAAATTTTGCCCTTCATTACAATATACATTGCCAGGTATGGTCTTAGAAAATAAACTAAACGTGCAATGTAAATTGCAATGTATGATCGAAAACATAAACTCGTACATACGTCGATTTGAATCGATTTTGAATCCATCTTATTGGGAAGAATCGAATTCCCAGCCCATGCCTAGCTTGTTTCCACTGCTTGATAATAATAACCTCTGCACAATGACGATAATGATGCATGTTTATCTTGTATCGGCAAAACTTTCGTGCGAACACAAAACAGTGACATGCAACATGCGGACATTTTTATCACTAAGGCACGTGTCGAGAACTTTGCGTATAAGCGATAAGGGTCAAATTTGCTTAATTATCGTGTCAACGTGAGAATGATAACTCCTGACATATCGCCCGTGGACCTTCCATCGCCTTGATAGTGACATTGTATTTTATTTACTTAGGACTTTTATACAAATATTCAGACAATAGATAATTTGTGCTGGAAATATGTTTTAAATTTTATTTGTGAGTAGCTAAATTAGTCTTGGTTTGCAACCGGACATAAAAATAGTCGCCATCTTTAAATAGTGCAAAATATCCAAAATCAAAAGTAGCCTAAAGTTGACCAGGTAAATAAGCTACATTCATGCAAAGTTTCATGTAAATCGGACCAGTGGTCCCTTAATGATTTACTGACAAACAGACGCACAAACACGCACCAAATCATTTTTATATATTTGTATAGATATCTAAGTAAATTCAGCAAAATGTGTGTGCAAAAATCACTATTATGAGTAATGATGGATATATATCACTTACTAATTTACATTTCATGTTCTATTACGTCCTTCAAGTGGTAATGTTAGTATATCTGTCAATCATTCA
>DWND01000393.1:0-10669 GCA_018250195.1 Cecropterus albociliatus | reverse complement strand
CCCACCTGATGGTAAGTGGTTACTGCCGCCCATGGACATTTGTAAGCAACTTCATATAGAACAGGGTTCTATTTGAAATCGACCACAGATGCGTTGCTACTCCATGCGCGACCGCCACTGGGCCCGCATCAGCGAGCTGGTGGGCGCGGAGGTGGTGCACGGGCCCGAGGCCACGCTGGCCGACATGGTGGAGCAGGGCGTCCACGTGCACGCCGCCCAGCTCGAGGAGATCGAGCAATTCGCGTCCAAGGAGTACGCGCTGGAGAAGGCGCTGTTGAAGATGAAGGACGAGTGGGTCGGCGTCAAGTTCGAGGTCATGGCCTACAGGTTGATATACGTTTTAACGACAAACGGTGCAAGATCAATTATAATTTGAGGCACTTCTGTTTTTTGAATTTTTGAAGTGAAGACTTTTGTAAACCATTGTAATTTCCATTTTTTTGCGAATTTTTTAAATACTAATTGCGATTTTTGCAATGTAATTATAGTATTTATTGGGCATACGTTCCAACTGGTGTCAAGTATTTGTTACCACTCAATATTATAGTTTTTTTTTATTATTTTTTTCTATTTCTTTCTTGTCTGCTATTTCATAATTGTTTGTTAAAAACTGAAAGTGAAATGATATCTGAAAGCTATTACATCCCTTAGCCTATACATCTGCACAACAGACTTCTGCACTACTAAAAAAATCTCGTTATTAGACCTGCATGAAAAAGCAAGACAAATAGGAACCGATTCTCTTGCATAATATAGTAAGCCTATCCATATCCCAAAATAGTTTTCATAAATATTCGTCATCACCGCCATAGGGACACAGGCGTCGGCATCCTGACGGGGCTGGACGACGTCCAGCAGCAGCTGGACGACCACATCCTGAAGTCGCAGACCATGCGCGGCTCGCCGTATGTGAAGGCCTTCGAGGCGGATATGGTCGCCTGGGAGGAGAAGCTCATCAGCATGCAGGATATCCTCGATCAGTGGTTGCAGGTGATATATATTAAAAGGATTGATTGATTGGTCTTTGTTGCTTTTTCTTTTTTTTAACTCACTTCGAAAAAGGAAGAGGTTCTCAATTCGTCTGTATTTTTTATATATTTAGATGTTCTGCGTCGTGATTAATACTTTTATCATATTGATTGAGAAGTTTTTTTTTTCTATCAACGGTTTGCGAAGTAAGTATTTAGACATTGTTAGGCCCTTAATGTGGAGATTATGTCAAAACTTACACAAAAATGTCAGATTTCACTAAAATTTTGTCGAGTAATGAAATTATTTTCATAACTTTTTTTAACAAAATGCCTTTCAGCCACTTAAAATAGTCATAGCAGACGAAATAAATTTGTAAGAAGCAACCTTTATATTTCTAGATTTATAGAAGTCTATCTACTCTTAACATCAATAATCTTCCAGTGTCAAGCGACATGGATGTACTTGGAGCCGATCTTCTCGTCCGAGGACATCATGCGGCAGATGCCCACGGAGGCGCGCAACTTCCGCGATGTGGACAAGGAGTGGCGCACCATCATGGCGGCCACGCAGAAGGACCCCATGGTCCTCACCGCTACCGACTTTCCCGCTCTCCTCAAGAAGCTCAAGTACAACAACGCGCTGTTGGATGACATACAGAGGGGATTGAACGATTATTTGGAGAAGAAAAGGCTGTTCTTCCCCAGGTTTGTGATCATAGATTATCCATAAGTTAAATAGTGCAAATTGTTGTGTTGTCGTATGTAGAAAAATAATGCGTCTACTATTTGGTATATCTATTTGTATATTAACTGTAGTTTGTACAGTATTATTATTGTATGATGCAATTAACAGTTTTGGTAAAAAAATAAGTAAATCGTTGATTGCGCTCTCCAAAATTTCAAAATATTTCGTTTTTTTATATAATAAATTAGATTAGTAACGAGCTAGTGGACGGCATACTCTTTTCATAAGCAACTTCATATAAGAAGGAATTTTATCTGAATCACAAATTCGTTGCTTCTTATGCGGACTATGACGTCCGATTCATATGAAACTAAACCGTATTTATTTATACTATGACATAATAAAATATGCCTTTATTATTTATACATTTTAATTCTTTTAGATTCTTCTTCTTATCCAACGACGAGTTGCTGGAGATCCTTTCGGAGACGAAGGATCCGATGCGGGTGCAACCTCACCTCAAGAAGTGCTTCGAGGGCATCTACACGTTGGAGTTCAACGCCGCGAAAGAGATCGTCGGTATGGCCTCCGCTGAGGGGGAAGTCGTTAAGCTATCTTCTACTATACAGCCGGCAGATGCTAAGGTGAGATAAGAAGATATAAAAAAAACATAGCAACAAGTATTAGTTTCGTTTAGGATTGAGCATAATTATGTTAAATATTATATATTATATTACATGTTATATTATATTACATAAATTATTCGAGCAATGTGTGTTGCCAGTTATGACCCGTGGCGTCGAAGCGTGGTCTTTTACTGTAGGCCTCGTCCGAAGGCTCAGAGTCGCTCAGCGTGCTATGGAGAGGGCTATGCTCGGAATTTCGCTACCGAGACATGATTCGCAACGATGAAATCCATAGACAAACTAAGCTTACCGACATGGTTCAAAAAATATCAAGCTGAAGTGACAATGGGCCGGCCACATCACTCGAAGGACAGATAACCGATGGGGAAGAAAAGTCCTCGAGTGGCGACCACGTTTAGACAAAAGGAGTACAGGTCGCCCCTCGACCAGGTGGACCGATGACCGGAAGAAGACAGCGGGGAACCGTTGGATTCAGAAGGCACAGGACCGGTTCAAGTGGCGCCGTTTAGGCGAGGCCTATGTCCAGCAGTGGATCGTGGTCTCCTAGCATATTTCCTTTATCTTAAGATACTTACGCGGTCTAAATAACGCAGTGCACAATACCATTCAAATTTATGTTTGAATTTTGACTGCGTTATCTTTTCTGAACGAAAGTTGTCCATTCTTAAAGTGGTAAATACTTGCAAAATAATGTTTTTCATAAGTTCAATATACTCGTAAATCATATATGAATGAACAAATGAATGAGTGAATGAAGGAATGGTACATTGTTTATTTACGTTAATTATTATCAAATATGGTCATATGTCAGGGTATGGTGGAGCGCTGGCTGCAGCAGCTGGAGCACCAGATGATGGTGAGCCTGCGGGACGTGGCCTCGGAGGCGGTGACCGCGTACCCGCTGAGCAAGCGCGAGGAGTGGGTGCTGGTGTGGCCGGGACAGATCGTGCAGGCCGGCTCCTGCGTGCAGTACACTACGGAGGTCAGCTGCAAGTGTGATAGGAGGCCTTATATCAACATTTGTAGTTATCCAGTAAAACTGTAGTGGAATAACCACTTGATTAAATTATTCTATTAAATACTGATTTTTTAGAAGCCTGGACTAATTTTGCCTTATTACAGCAGACCGCAGTTTCATTGTTCTATTTTAAAATGTGTGTTTCGACTTTTGCCAATAACTAATGGACATTACTCGTATCTATTATCTGGCTCTATCCTTCTCTATTATGGGCTCTCGCTTTCC
This sequence comes from Cecropterus albociliatus, assembly GCA_018250195.1. Taxonomy (NCBI): domain Eukaryota; kingdom Metazoa; phylum Arthropoda; class Insecta; order Lepidoptera; family Hesperiidae; genus Cecropterus; species Cecropterus albociliatus. Next base: position 7,123 of record DWND01000393.1, on the reverse strand, counting down.
GTCAAATCGAGAGACAGGTGTCTCTCGACGACCAGGAGGACTAAGACTGCTGTAGTAACCTCGTAAAATCTGCAGAGTAAAGGCTGCACCGCTGCCTCACGAAAACTTACAACGCAGGTGGGCAGGGCATCCACTGAAGGAATTGCCCGGTTTCTCGAGGCTCGCAAACCCAGAGTATCGTGACAACGTCATCTCTAGGTTATAAAATGACAGTTCAAAGATCTCCGCCAAAAATGCGATTTGTTCATTTTATTAAGAAAAATATGTCTCCTCTTATGATCAGGCCATCGAAGCGATCCAGACGACGAGCCTGCCGGAGCTGATCGAGCGCAGCACGGCGCAGATCACGGGGCTGGTGTACCTGGTGCAGGGCGACCTGGAGCCCGGCAACCGGATCACGGTCGAGGCGCTCATCGTACTCGACGTGCACGGTATGATCTAGCAGCACGTGTAATTCTCATTCACTAGTTTATTCCCTGCCATTCGGCTCCGCCCGCTGTGGTCACGTTTTTGACGCTAATGAGTAACCCATGTATTGAGCCAGGTAATAAACCATCTATGTAATGAACTACCTATGTGCCAAACTTCACCGAATTCCGACTGAAAGTTTTTGCGTCAAAGAGTAACAAATTGCCTCAGAAACTCACCCTCACACCCTCAAAAAGTTTCACTTTTATAATATTAGTAAGATTTATCGGTCTTCTGAGATTCAGTGATAGTAGTAGTTATTATTTAAAGCGATTTTGGCTGTATTTGATCTATGTTATGGTCATAGAATAAGTTCAGTTTATAATAGAAATATCTAACACTAAAGATGGAAGATAATGTTTATTAATTACTTATTACACACTCACTTCTTACGTCATTACGTGCTTTATACATATGAGTAATGTGTAAGGGCATCAATACATTATTTTATCCATCTGACCATATTTATATATTAAAAAAACGCTTCAGGACGCTCGATCCTGGAGGAGATGGAAAACAAGCGTGTCCGCGAGATCACGGACTTCAACTGGATCTCGCAACTGCGGTACTACTGGCGCGGGGACCGCATCGTGTGCTCCATGATCACCACCGACGTGGAGTATGGCTTCGAGTACCTCGGCAACACTGGCCGGTTGGTGGCCACGCCGCTCACCGACCGCTGTTACAGGTACTGTACTTGAACGTTGTTCGTCTTTGTTTGCAGATCTCGCGGACTTAAATTTCGAGATTTACGCGCAGATATTGTACACTTTGAGATGTTTTTATTGTTTTATTATTATACAAGTAGTAGACGAACTAGCAGTACCTTGATGCCCTTGATATATGTTGCTATCGCAAGTAGCCACTGCCGGACAGGCACATCTGTGATATGTGACGCTGTCATGACGATTACGCTGTAATAATATTAGAATCTTACTTAAGATCGACAACAGATTCGGTGCCATCTTTTACAGCTTGGCTTCAAATATACTTCATGCCATACTATTATTGGCGTTTGAATTAAACGCTGGTAACAAAGTTCACGTAACAAGAATTTATATATTTTTTTATTTGATTAACAATAACATTTATTTGCTACTTTCTACTTCAAGAAACGATTACTCTTTTTGAGCTATGCAAAAACAACTGATATCAATTTTTCCCGAAAGTTGCCGAAATATTAATGATCTTTTCTAACTTCTTTGTGCAAATGTCACTTATATTTAAAAAAAAAAATGTCACTTATATCCGTCGTAAAGATATTTGTCCATGTGACATCGATCCATTCCCCAAGGACGCTGATGAGCGCGTTGAAGCTGAACCTGGGCGGCGCGCCTGAAGGCCCGGCGGGCACGGGCAAGACCGAGACCACCAAGGACCTTGCCAAGGCTGTCGCCAAGAAATGCGTCGTCTTCAACTGCTCTGACGGGCTCGACTACAAAGCGCTCGGGAAGTTCTTTAAGGTTAGCTATAGAAAAGGGAATTATAAACTGGCTTAATGTAAAAAATTGCAATGATTACACTTTTTATGGTTTTAATACCAGTATTACTGTGATTTGTTGTAATGAGCATGGTAGAACAAAGATATAAGAGGTGTTCTAATTGAATATTGATTGATTGGCACTGATTTTATGGATAGTTAGATTGAATATGTCTAGGTATAGTCATGTAAACGATTTCCGATATTTGAAGCTGGGGTTTTAAACTAACGAAAGGTGATAGTGATTTTTCTATCAAAACAAATTCATATGCATGCATAGTGAGGATTGGGATCTTAAGTAGAAAACGTCAGAAAGAAAAGTTTTCTATTTCTGGACTATTCTTTCAATTTCTCTTAAGGATGGACTTAAGTACATGTTTTTGAATTGGGAGAGGGGGTGGTTTAGCGTGAATCGTGTACTCTTGATTGCTTACATTTATTAATTTCCAGGGTTTAGCGCAGTCGGGCGCGTGGGCGTGTTTCGACGAGTTCAACCGCATCGAGCTGGAGGTGCTGTCGGTGGTCGCGCAGCAGATCCTATCCATCCAGCTGGCCATCCTGCGCCGCGAGAAGCGGTTCGTCTTCGAGGGCACTGAAATCAGCCTCAACCCGACTTGCTCCGTCTTCATCACCATGAACCCTGGGTAAGAAGGCTTGTTCACCGGACGCAGTAATCGACTGAAGAAATGTTTTTATTGTTAATTTCTATTGCTTTCTTTTTAGTGTTTTAAGATTTAGTAATCGTTATATAAGTATATAATATTCGTTATGTAAATTATGTTTTTTTTAATTGTCTATTTTTCGATTTATTTTGTAGTTATGGGCTGGATCTCTCAGCGCTCATTGATTTATATGAATTCATTTACATATGGGGGCCACAGTATTAGCAATGCAACTGTAAAGGACTTCTATTGGAACCCTTGTTCTATATGGAGTTTCCTACAGATGCGTGGTGCGACTACTGTGGCGACACCGCCGCTCCTATTTCTGCTTATTGATGTCAGTGCTAAGCACTGTTGTTTTCATGTCTGAAGGGTATGGCAAGGGCGACATACTTATCCGAGGCGATCTAACATAGACTTATCTTATTTGAGGTGATGTGGTGATCACAGGTGGCTTGCACCATCAGGATGCTCGTTTGCTACTTTTATATTACAAAAATAAAACCCCCCTTCAGTTACGCGGGCCGTACGGAGCTGCCCGACAACCTGAAGGTGTTGTTCCGCACGGTGGCCATGATGGTCCCGGACTACGCGATGATCGGTGAGATCACGCTCTACTCCAACGGATTCGTCAACGCCGGACCGTGAGTATATTCTCTTTTTCACCAGTCATCCGCATCGATCAGAGCTGTGGATCGTGATTTTCTTTCAGTACGGTCTTTCCAGTAAGTATAATAGTAACAATTTTAAACTCATAGCTCCATATTAGGAAATTTCCTGAATTGTGAATACCATGGACATATACAAAAACGAATACATAAACTCTCAATTTCAAGAATCCAAAGTCATTATTTTGATAACTGTGTGGCCGGTGTTTGAACCGAGAACCCACTGCTTGCCGGTGGGCAGACTGATCCGTCATTCATAATGTATCTAGCATCAAGAAGAGTTACAATGTAGTTTTCTTAATATTATCAATTTTTTCTCAATTGTTTTTACTTTTGGAGACTGTTTACTGAATGATCTTATAACATAAGAAAAAGATACAAAAAGAAAGAAGTAAATATTATTTTTTTACTTAGTACTCGTTTTTTTTTTGTATTTTCTTTCTTAAATTGTTCGTTGCTTGTCTCCTTTCGCTAGTGATTTTGTCTCTTTCGTTACTCGTATCTTCTTCTTCCTTTTCATGTCTTTCTCATTTTCTTCTTAAAATCTTCCTTATTTCTTTGTAACTCTTTTATTTGTTTCTCGTCTCGTTTTTCTCCTTTTCACTTCTTTTTTTCTAATCACTTCATCTTTTCTTTTTCTCCTTCTTTCTTCTTTTTTTTCTAGTCCCTTCATCATTATCCTCGTCCGTTCCGCAGACTGGCCCGCAAGATAGTGCAGGCGTACAAGCTGTGCTCGGAGCAGCTGTCGTCGCAGAACCACTACGACTACGGCATGCGCGCGGTGAAGTCGGTGCTGCTGGCGTCGGGCGCGCTCAAGAAGAACTACCCGGAGAAGGACGAGGCGCAGCTCGTGCTGCGGGCCATCATTGATGTTAACATGCCCAAGTTTCTCTCGCAGGTGGACTTTTCTAATGATATGTTTTTCAAAGTGTAGGTCCCGACGCCTTAAGGACTTAAATTATGTATTTTACTGATACAGTGTTACACAGTATTATAAGATTCTGATAAATGTATCTATTAAAGATTTTTCTCTAGTCTCAATGAAATCGGTAAATGTTTTTAAATCATACTCTGTCCCACCTACCGGTAAAGAATCACTTGTAGCATGTAAAATAATATTCTATTTAAATAACTTTAGCAGTTTCTTATTAACAGTACGTTGGTTACTGAACCTTGTAAAACAGCAATGAATGTAGAACAAATAAAAGGCATCTTTCTCTCTAACTACCGTTAGCAAACATTTAAACATGGTAAGTAGCTCATTTAAAATGTTTTAACTACGGTATGTGGACATTTGCAGTTCGTGGTACTTTTATAATACGGCGACAGTATACTACAATTACGCTTTAATAATAGTAATTTAGTTAAAACAATAATGAATTAACCTCATTAAAGGCTAATAAAATATTAAAGGTGTGCATTTAAAATACAGATACAGACATCCAACGTCACAAACACGAATCGTGGCAAAAAATAATATTAAGAAAATGACAGGCATGGCGTATTTGCGCGGTTATTTCATAGATGATACTTCTGATGATGATATTAATGAGAGTATCAATCGGCTACGGTATGCGTGTGGTTACCAACATTTTGTCAACTAAATTAAACATAGTATTTTATCAACAAAACATAACATGCAGAAAAAATATAATTATTTTAATAAATCTATATTTCTTATATCTTTGGAAGTGACATGCTTGTTTTAAAATTAATGTAGAGTTGAGTTCGTAAAATTTGGACCTAGAACTGACGGATTTATTTGTTTGATTTCAGTGTCGAAAGTATAGTATTTTTGCTTTATTTGTTCAATAATATACGCAGACCCGAAATATAGTACAATACTAAACATTATAGTACGGTTGGCAACCCTAGGTATGCGTGCGAGTGGGTCACGCCTGAAAATGTAAGCCCGTGCAATAGGAAAAACTTAGCTTGGAGTGCACATTAATCAATTTGACACAAACGATATTATTTGCGAAACGAAAAAGCAAACAAACATGCAGTCCATCTGATTGTAAGTAGCCACTGCCGCCCATGGATATCTGTAAACAACCCCTAATAGGGTTGGATACCTAAGGTCCACTACAAATGGTTAGCACCGGTACCACCAACCGAACCAAGTGTCCACCAAATTATATATAATTCGTGTCAATTAAAAAATGACGTCCAAAGTAACACATACAGTTGTTTCTCTTTTGCACAAAACAGTTTTAGTTAATACGCAAGTTATAAGTAATGCCAAGTATATTGTACAGTTATTACAGAGGCAATTTACGGGTACAGTTAGAAGTTTCTCGACGACTTTACGATTATTGCTGCTCTCGGAACAGTAAGTATCTGCGTTCAATCGATTATTATTAGTTAAATGCGAATATAACATGCTAGGAATGTAATAAACTCGGTTATGTTTCGCTGTGTTCAGTATGATATTGATTTTTTATTAGGGAAATAAATAAATGTTACGTTTCGCAGAAGAACTTCGGGGCTAAATGAAAATGTTAATGTTATGTCTTGCTTTTAGGAGCATCGGCTTAAGCTGTGCGTTCGTTGTCAGTATGTGTTAGAACATATTTCTTGTCATGCGGGTATATGTCTGCACGCGTAAATTAATACACTGTAGATTTTTTTACTGATTTACTTGACACATAGTTATGAAAGGGAAAGTATTAATGAAAGGATAGGTTGAAAATAGTACACATGCGTGCCAGATCCGCACGCTGACAAAATCCCGCGTGACAGGAAAATTCCTATAGTGTTTAATTAATATGTTAAAAAAACAGAATTTGTGTAAGGGTTTAACGAGCGGTAAAAAAAATATATGAATTCGTGAATTTCGTGTATAAAGTTAAGTATACTATGGATATAAAGTAGATAATGGAATATGCGACAATAACGGTTGATGCTATTAAGTTTATTTAATCGTCTCAGTAACGGTAACAATACAGAAACACTAAAGAGAATGCACTTTTTGCCCCGCGCTCGAACCCAGCGTGCTCAGACGCAGTACGCGCGTTTAAATTTAGAACGCGCCCATCTTGACAGTTCGAACGTTTCAAATTTAGAATATAGTCTCGCATAGACCTCTGTGATAGCTAGCTGATAGATAGCTACTTTACGACACTAAACAATTAAATGTCAAAGATACCTTTGCCGTACCTAATTAATAATGGGGTAAAATTAATAACGGTAATTAATAACGGTAAAAGGGGGGGGGGGGTTTGGCAAGTATAAATTAATTGAACGTGAGAGAGAGAGAAGGATCTCTGCGCGTTTTTTTTATCAGATTGAAGTAACAAACGAGAATGCAGTCAAACCTGATGGTAAGTGGTCTCTGCCGCCCATGGACATCTGAAAGTCACTTCATATAGAACAAGGGTTCTATCTGAAGTCGATCACAGATACGTTGTTACTCCCGAGGACTGAGATGGTCGCCTCATATCTCATATATAAGTGAGCCGTTAACCACACCCTTCCGCCGAAACGCAAGAACTGCTTCACGCTAGAAATAGGCGCGGCGATGGTACCTTCCCGGTCGAACTACACTACCACTTACAATTTCTTGTATTTGGCCGAAACAAATCTCACATTTTATAAACGCGTCGTAATTTTGCGAAAATCATCTTATGTAATTATTCGAAGCCCCCAAAACTAGTTAAAATGTTTATGTTTATAAGTATATTGTTTACTTTCCATATTAGTACCTAAACTAATACAGAGTAACAATCAGTTTGTTATCTAAAGAATTTTAACTCTAATGAAACATATACAATATTTTTCGCAGGATTTCATACTTTGCGTTTATACGATTCTAATTTGAATATTGATAACATTGTTAATTTATT
>DWND01000392.1:0-10671 GCA_018250195.1 Cecropterus albociliatus | reverse complement strand
CGTTGCTACTCCCGAGGACTGAGATGGTCGCCTCATATAAAAGTGAGCCGGCAATCACACCCTTCCACCGAAACGCACGAACTGCTTCACGCTAGAAATGGGTGTGGCGGTGGTACTTCCCCGGTCGAACTACATTGATTCTTCCACCTGGAGCAGCAGTGACTGTTGACCATAAAGGGCCTTTTAAGTCTGAGCTTTAGCTCGTCTGTTACTTTAATTTTATATGAAGTAATGTATTTTTTAAACAAGCTTTTATTTCTATGCAGTTAAAAGAAAAATAAACGTTGTATTAGTAAAACGCATTTTGTTGCAATTTTATATGCAACAAGAGCTTGTCGTATAAGTATTTGGTAGCTTGCAGAAAAACATGTAGGTAATCCACCATATTGTTGCGGCGGCCATATAAGATTAACGACAATATAGATAATATATTATTGCTTTGTTATCAACACTATAGGTGTATTCATATTTCAGCTTAATCAGACACTGAGAAGAGGGTAAAATTCAGCTTGCAAGATTTGACCTAAACATTCTTAGTTACATACTTACACAGATTGCGAGTAAAATAAAAGTAAAAAAATTAGTAACACTTTTTCATATCACTCATAGCCGCACATTAAACTTTCTCCTGTATCGTGGGTCCCAAGAACACAAAGACGAATACACAAACACCTAGACCCAGAACGAAAATCTAAATTTATCAGATGTCTGTCTAGCCGGAGTTCGAACCAGGAACATTCTACGTGTCAGATTGATATGGTGGCCGCTCAGCCGAGCGGATCACCAAAGATGAAAAAATATAAATATTTTTTAACACCACAGTCATATTTATTTAAATAAAGCTATTTTCATTTAACAAAGCCATTTGCATACAGCGTTGCAGTGAATTAACATCCCGAAATAAAACTGCGCTAGGATTTGTGCAAACGGTAAATTGCAATATTTTGTTGTGAAATGGCTACATTTAAATCGTATTTCTGTGTACAAAAACGAACAAAACATGTGAAACAACTTCCGGAATATAAAATCTGACTAAACTGTACGAAAATAGTCTGCACGTTTGGGAGTTTAATCGACTATAATGGTGTCAAAGTCATGCATAGAATACTCAATTACGCCCATTTTGGGTATCCTCATAATCCTGGACGAAAGAACAAACCTTATCTGCAAGGAGATATAACCTTCGTAGCTAGGAGGCTGCCATGATTACATTTCTTATGAAGCTAGTAGGCTAGTAGGTTACCTCTAGCGTGAAATAGTTCTTGCATTTTGGTGGAAAATGTGGTTGCTTACATTTATGCGGTGACCATCTTAGCCCTCGGGAGAAGCAACGCGTCTATGTAGGACTTCAAATAGAACTCCTGTTCTATAAATATTTCTTACAGATATTTACGGGCGATAATGACTACTCACCAACTGATGAACTTCATGCTTCTTTGCTACTCCCTTAATATAAATAGATTTATAATGAAATACAAACCTATAATGTAAGTCTAAAGAAACCTCCTCTTTCCAGGCGATTTGGAGTGGTGGATAAGCGATTTTGCGTGGAGGGGGGTTCACGGTGCGGGCGGGGGGAAGGTCTGTACGTGTTCGCGGCGGAGGGCGGCAGGGAGCTCACCGACTTGCTGACAGCGTACAGCCATGAGGCGCAGTCCAGGCTCAGTGTGGCTTCGAGGAGTGGCTCAGGTGATAATCACTATAAGATCAGTATAGCGATAGAAGAGTAGATAGCCCAGGAGCGAGTACAGCCTAAGGGAGAGTAGATGCTCTGCAGGAGAGGAGACAGTTTAGGGAACAGTAGACAACCTGGGAAAAAGTAGAAAGCCTAGGGAAGAGTAGACAGCCTAGGGAAAGATAGATAGCCTAGGGGAGATTAAATAGCCTTGATGAGAGTGTACGGCCTAGTGAATAGAAGATAGCCTAAGGGAGAGTAGATAGCCTAGAAGAGAGTATATGGCCTAGTGAATAGTAGATAGCCTAGGGTAGAGTAAATAGCCTAGGAGAGAGGATATGGACGAGTGAATAGTAAATAGCCTAGGGGAGAGTAGAGAGGTTAGTAGAGCAGGTTGGGCATTCTATAATAAATACAGCTGTATATACTATATCTATCACTGTCTCTCCATTTTCAGCTGCCTTTTTAATTTAATTAAACATTTCCCAATCTCTATACATATATTTTTATATTACTCTCATAAACTAATAAATTTATCTCCTCTACCATCCAACAAACGCAAGAGACAAATGTATTAGTTATTACCATAATGTGTCTTGGATCTTGCATAATATTGAACAAACATTCCACTCCACAGTTCTAGACAAGCGCTTCTCCGACACGAGCTCGTGCGACGATTGCTTCCGCTCGGTGTCGCCGGCGTGGGGCGCGCCGCCCAGCCAGACCATGCACTGCCTGGCCGACCTCGACGAGAGTGGGGACAAATTCAGGCGGCCCACGTCGCTGCCACGGTGCTCCAGTTGCATTGGAAAGATTAGCCACCTGACCAGGTAATTTATGATGATATATATTTTTTAAGTTATTTCATATAAAGCCGATGGTAAGTGGTTACTGCCGTGGGTTCTACCAGAAGACGATCACTGACGCGTTGCTACTCCAGAGATTTAGAATTTGAGCGCAATAAATTGTCGGGTATTGTTCTATGTTACATGATGCTCGATTTCTTACGTTGGATGATTTCAAATGCCAAGCCCTATGTCTCTTTCCTCTAAGGACCTACTTTGAATGTACCATGAAAATATAAAATTATTTCGTAATAAGAAAATATTAACTATCGGCCTCGGCCATTTGTTCCTCTCATGGAATAATTTGCCCATATTTTTTCCGTTCTGCCTACTCTATCCTTACAATTGTTTTATCTAATTCCAGGTCATCAACGATGAACACGCCAGGCTCAATCATGTCTCCAGTTTGGACCATGGAGAACATTTTGGAGAAGCGATCGGACTCCGACAGGGCGTCAATCTACTCCAGGTCCAGCGGCAGTGCCTCCGAATACTCTGTACCAAGAAGCACTTGTCTATTGGACAAGAGTTTCGACTCCAAACGTTCCAGTCCAGTGGCGTGCTGCACGCCTACAGTGCCAGTGAAGACTGGCAACACTTGCCAGTGCTGGCAGCAGCCCAAGCCGTGCTGTTGTAGGAAGAAGACGTTCAATGGACCATACGAGAATTACGACGTGCCAAAGACGCCAATGCCCTTAATACAGGTAAGAAAATGTTGTATCCCGAAATTCAGGCTTTGTAGCTGGGATTTGTGTTCAAATCTAATATGATTTTTCGAAGTGACGGTTAGAAATTAATTTTGAACGTAAAAACCTGAAAGTGCTGAAAAAAAGCAAAAGTTCTTAATGAGTCAATTTGTTATAATGTGAAGCAGCTAACCAATATGTAGATTAAAATCAAATGATAATGGAGACACATTGATAGTTTAAATATAATTAAATTAGGGTAATCGGTAATAATATTAATATGGTAGTATGTTTAATGATACAAATTTTATTTTCCAGGAACATCCAGTAGATGTAAACACAGAGCCCTCGAGCTTATACGACACACCAAAGAAACTAAAATGTCTAATCGGCCAGACTTGTCAATGCAATCATAACGAAACCCAAACCAATGATAACGACCAAACCACCATCGAAAACAATAATATATGTGATACTAGCGTTAACAACAACGATGTAACTGAGGAACCGCATTCAAATTATGTAAACGTTGCTCCAACCCCCAAAAAACCAACACCAACGATAGATTACGGAAACTACGCGAATATAGACCTAACAGCAACATTAGAGAAATTTGAGAGTTCTCTACAGATTCTACGAAGCGCTGGATTCAGTCAGGAAGAGCTTGATGCCTTAGAAGATATACCAGAGCACGACGACGACATATCAACGGCTACAACGAACACAGTACACCCGTCAACAGACTGCTGCAACGATCACATGAATTACATGCATATGGAACCACTAGAGAACAGTAGTTCTAGTAATAGCAATAGGAATTTCTCGGACAACATCAGCCGGATCAGTCACGTCTCCGATCCGACGCAACATTCCGAATCGGACACGATAAGCACGAGACGATCAAGTTCCGCGGATTTCACAAAACGACACGATGACGATTTCGGATTGAACTCGCGGATCTGTTTCACGCCCACAGTTATAAGGCGGACGAGTAAGAATGAGTGTATTAATGAAGGAATACCGGTCAGGAATAACACTCCGGACAATTCTGATAAGGTTTTCAAAGCGCCTGAACCCAGGAGCGAGAACGTTTTGGTTGCTCGATTCAGGGATGCTGTCAAAATCAGGAGATCGTCAAGTGTACCGAGCAAATCAGATAAAAACAGAGATTCCTCTAGTTCTAACGACTCCGGGGTATCTACAGGCTCCTTAAAGCATCACAAAGGTGATTTCAACGAATTTGAAACGCCTATAACCAATTCCAAATCGTCAAAGAAGCATTTGAAAAATAAGCAGTTCAGGAATACCTTGACGCCAATACACACGCCGTTCATGAAGTCGAACTCATCGGATCCGCTCAAAAACCTAACGTTCCAGTTTGAAGAGGTCGCCACCTTGACCAAAGCGAACTCTTGTGAAGTGGACACTTTAACTAGGAGGAAGAAGAGAAATGGTAAGTTATCACCTTTCTTTATCAGACGCAGCAGCAAAAGAGCATGCAGTCCATCTGATGGTAATTGGTTACTGCAGCCCATGGACATCTATAAGGAACTTCATATAGAACACGTGTTCTATCTAAAGCCGATCGCAAATGTGTTGTTATTCCCAGTGTCTAAGATGATCGCCACAAAAAAATGAGCTAGCAACTAAAACCTTTCATCTCCTCTTACCTTAATATTAGTTCATAGAAATTATGTAGTTCAAATATGTTAATGTTAATTATAAGACTTTTTATGTGCCTTAAAATTATAAAACTAATTATAATACGTTTAAATCGCCATAAATTGGCATTCTTAAATTTTGATACATTCTTCATCGCATTCTGTCTATGTATATATGATTAGAAAAGATAAAATAATTTTGATAAATGTTTCTTCAAACATAAAACTTATTTCAATCAGAAATGTTATCCAAAGTTGCTTTTGGTGATGGTTTTTTTTTTTTGCGCGATTTACGCTTGTGCGAGACGCAAATAGCCTCTTATAATAAAGTAAAATAGCTTCACTAAGTGCTTAAAATCTTTATAAAAACAATGCATACATCTTCTGGTTTTAAACACACTTTTCATTTACTGTTTCAAAATGTTACAAATTTGTATTAAAATGCTTTTTTTTACGTTATTTAAGCTGTAATATTTTCCAATTCTTGCTATGATTTATTGTCACGTAATTTTAATAACTATTCAAATAGCTTTGTAGTGTGCATTTTATTCCTAACTGAAATTCTTTTATTTTTAGGTGAAACAGACAGTACAGTCCGCCACAGCCAGATGACCAACAAGAGCACCTCCAGCGGGGCTTCCGACACCTCGGACTACATGGAGTCTCTCTCCGTGTCCTCGTTCAGCTCTTGCGATGTGTCAGCTGATAGGCACCTCACTAGGCCTCGCTCCGGCAAGGAGTATGCCAGCATCGATAGAGCGGCTTTGGTTTAGATAAATAGTTAAATAGAAAACTGAAAATAAAAACTGTGAACATCAAATTGTGTCCTGGCAGTGACTGATTGAGTTTAACCAACTCTGAACGTTTGGATTAAACTTGCATATGACTACTATTTTCATATTATACATTAACTTGGTTGGAATAATGAACAGCAAGAATGTAAAACAAAAATAAACTTAATTTTTCATTTGGACATGTTATTTTACATTTGAACGTTTCTTTTCAACAGCGATATTTTAAAGACAATGAAAATAAAATTGGTCTGTGACCTAATAATTAGAAAACAATTTTACATATATATCATCAAGTTTCCATTAAATTTACGTCCTCAACGCTTAGAAATACCCTCTAACCCTAGGCCTAGGCCTGGATATAAAAGGCGAGTATTGATGGAGTAGCGTTGGTTTATATAAAATGATTGATGATTATATATCATAAATTCAAAGAATGTTTTAGACATATAACTGAGTGTTTTATGCTGTATCCTAAATTTGTTGTAATAATTACGTTATTTTTAGATTTTTTTTAATGACAAAATTGTACTGTAACCGTTGTATAAAGAAATATGATGGAAACGCAAAACTTCTTCAATTTTTAATATATGTATTAATTTAGCATTCTGTATTTCTTCAAAAGACATTTAAATTTAGCTTTGAAAATAGGTCTGAGGATGTGTAAAACTGTAAGTCAAAAATTCTAAATTTTCCTTTTGAAGATGAATTTACGTTGCATCCGACGCTTACGAATGGACATGTCATTTTTTTAGTTTACATTTTAACATATATATGGGCACCAAAAGTTAATTGAAACGATGTTTGAGAGGATGTTAAATTGAAACGATGTTTGAGAGGATGTTAAATAAAATATGGTTTTTACGTTTTACTTTACATTTTTGTAAGACCCCAGAAAACAAAGGTTTTGTAATGGTTATTAAATTTCTGTAAACTTAACCAAATAAATTGTACATTTTACAATTGGATTCTAACATTAAGATTGTAACATTTTTACCATATCCGCTATCATTTATCTTATTGTCAAAATAAAAAAAAGTTGTGTAAACCCAATATTATTTTGGCGCAAAATCAAAGACAACCAAATAAGATTTATTTAAATAATGAAATCAAAGCACTGAACCGTTAAAAATGGGTTCAAGAAATTGGCGTTTGTTGTTTGATACACATACATATTGCAGTTTTAAAATAACTTTAATACGTGTTTATTAATAAAATGTAATCTTGCAATGTGTAAGATAATAAAATTACATAATGTATATAAATATTCATGTACACGCAGCAAACAGTAACATACAGTTGTTCCTATGTAAATAGTAAAACTAGCAAATTATATCAGACACTAGATCTAGTTTAACGAATTTAGCTATGATTCTAGAATAGTAGTGTGCCAAAAATTTAGTATCTGGCTATACTTGCATGGTGTATAGTACTAATTGCATAAATAAATGTATATTACAGAAAATGTAAGTCGATCAATATTATGTAATGTAAGTTTAGATTTGGATAAGACAAGAATGTAACGTGACCAATTAAAAATTGTGTCACATAAGAACATTTTGTAAGATAATTTTAAGAAACGCAGCTCGATATCATTAATTAATGTAATGTTTTATAATATCATTGATCTTGAATTTATACTGATAACTGAACATGTTTTCAGATGCAATATCTCCCAGAAACTTGAAGGTGAGCCCACTGAAATCACCTGAAAAGCTTACAGAACTTTCCCCTTCAAAATTTGGATCTACTGTAAAAGTTCTGAGTTTTATGCAGAATGATATTGAGGACATATTTGATGATGAATGGGATATGAATAATGTAGATGCAAGTATTTTTTTGTTATTATTTTTGGTTATATTTTATATTGCTAGTGTAAGAAAAAAAAAATTGTAACTGACAATTTGTAAGCGCCCCTGTAGGCCTAGACAAAAAAAGAATGATAAATAAAAAATAATTAAAATAAAAAAATTGTACAAAACTCCAATGCGCCATGCAGTCCACCTGATGGTAAGTGGTTACTGCTGCTCATGGACATCTGTTAGCAACTTCATATAAGACAGGGGTCTTAATTGAAGTCAATCAAAAATGTGTTGCTACTCCCGAGGAGTTGATGGTCACCTTATAAGTGAGTTGGCTGAAGTAGAACTTGAAAATAAGGATGTAAGTCTTTAACAAGGTGTTCGCAAATAGTCTATAGTTCACAAGATGTTGATTTATTTATCGACTGGTATAGTATGTTCTACTAACATAATATACATTCCCTACAACCAGGATGTGATAGAAGATTTGGACCTTTCCACCATGCAGAGGTGTGAAATACTATCAATAAACCAGCACCCCACTAAGTTGGAGTTAAGACTGAAGAATGATAATAATAATAAAGGCACATGTTTTGTTGAAGGGATTTGGTGAGTATATTTTTATACAATACAATATATTAATTATTTTTAACCTATTTTTCAATTGAATAATTTACCTTCAATTGTTCGGAACTCGCGAATGTCGGTAAAATATATTTGAACGAATGAATGAATGAATGAATGAAAATCGTTTATTTCTCTCACAAAAAGGTCTTATGTTAAATTGCTTGATTACAACATATGAATATGTTAAACCTTACGTAGTGAGAGACTGGTGCTTATTGTAAAAAATAGCCGTGTTACAGTAATTATATAATATATGTAAGACTGTTAAACTGTGTTTGTTTTATTTCTCTTATGAGTCTGTCACACATTTAGTGACAGATAAAGAATTATAATATTTGTAATAAAGCAATTTAAGTAATGAAATCCAGATTTTGAACAAAAATGTTTATTTTTGTTGTTAAAATAAAGTTGTCATTCATTTTTAATTTTATGTAAGGTAATAAAATAAAAATAGAATTTTCCTGTGTCTGTTAATTGTACATATATACTTTCATAAAGGGACTTGGGGAATAGACAATAAGTAATAAGAAGGTATTTCGAAAATTCCAAATTCGAAATTATTGAGGGTTAAATATATCGTATATATTTTTTTTATGTATTGAAGCATAAATATGCATGTTATTGAAGAAGAATTGAAAAGTTGCTAATATTTCTAATTACTTAATTGCAGGCTAAACACACCCCTGCAAGAGGGAGAAATTGTCAGTATACTGGCAACACGTGACCCAAATGGGAAATTTGTAGTCACAAATTCATCAGGGTTGCTATCATTACAGCCAGATCACCTGATCTCCACAACCAGTGTAGTGGCCGGGGTGTACTGTAAGAGAAAAGCAGTGCTACAGGAAAGATGGAGGGGAATAGATGCTGCAAATACTGCTGTAAATAGTCAATATTTATTACATATATACAAGTGACATACTTACATAATATATTGAGATACTTCAACAAATACTCATGATAAGAAAGATATAAGTAAAGTTTAAGTTAAATCAATTTTCAACAATTAATGCACCATAATTTAACAGTACTTTTTAATCTATACTAATATTATAAAGCTGAAAAGTTTGTTCGTTTGTTGAACACGTTTTCTTATGTAGTAGCGAGTTAAACCGTGGGGCAAATTAGTTAGTTTTATATAAATATGTGATTCATTGTTACGAATGAATTAATGAGTAATAAGTTATCCAGTCAAGTTTCTTTTTCACGGTTGCTGCATTTGCGTTTTGTATTTGTTTTGCATGAGACCATTTTCTTGTTTACGCGGCAAAAAATTTCTTTATACGCTTAAGACTACATCTTTGCAAGTGAACTGATTACGTGTTCTTTATTAGCGCATCAGCTCATTTTGAGTACTGATCGTCATTCGCCGTTTTTGTATTCAAGGCATATGCGTAGAACATAATGCATGCAAATAAGGAGCTCTTACTGTGTTGTATATCCACAGTATGAATAATTTTTTTTTATAATGGATCAATAGCAACTATTAAAATTCACCACCATATATACAATATGCATTCTTTTCAGATGACTATAGGAATTTTAATACATGAATTAGTTCAAGCAGCTTTAACCCGTCATATAGTGAGCATAAGAAATTTACAGTCTGAAGCAGATAATATTGTAAAACAATCAACGCAAATGTTATATGATGCTGGATTAACTGTAGAAGAGACAAAGACTAACATGCAACTGTATATATCACCTCTTGCTGAGTTTATGCAGCTTTATGTTAAAACAAACACTGGTGCTATGGTGAGAATCTTGTTTATATTTTTACCCAAATGCATCATGGTATTTTTCCGAGCGTATGTATGTATGTGTGTATGTATATATGTTTGCTTGTATGTATGTCCATTTCTTTGGCACGCGCTACAGCTGAAACGGCTTGAAGGACTGTGACATAATATGACATATCATTAGAATTGTTTCAGTTTGGAAATCAGTTTATTTTAATGGCAATTTGGGTATCAAATGAAAGCTAGTTAATAGACCAATTCAAAAATATATATTATAACACATTTACTTGACTATTTTCACGAAAACTCATATAAAGCAGTAATTTAAATGTATCATTATGAACAAAAACAGATACATTTTAGGCAGTCGCATTTTTAACAATGTTACTCGTTTTGACAATTGTGATATATGTATAGAAAACTGGTATTCATTCTATCTGATGTTATGTGGTTAGTGTTTTCTGGAGTTCTCTCGTTAAATTTTCCCATAAGTTTGAAGTTA
Organism: Cecropterus albociliatus; assembly: GCA_018250195.1. Lineage (NCBI taxonomy): Eukaryota > Metazoa > Arthropoda > Insecta > Lepidoptera > Hesperiidae > Cecropterus > Cecropterus albociliatus. The sequence continues at coordinate 343 of DWND01000392.1, read as the reverse complement.
AGTTCAAATATATCAACATTAAAAACAATAGCAATTATGCTCATTTAATAATACTAAGAATAAATATTAATAAAAAAATAAATGGAGCCTTAAGAAAGGTTAATGGATAAAGCTTTGTTAACTATTTATAGTATTACCTATAGGGCAAAACACATCAGCCTAATCTTTGTTTCTCATTTTAGCAAAGGCAGAAAGGCCAATGGAATGGAAACATAGATGAAGTATTGGATATTGAGGAGAATGTCTGTTGCCCTAAACTGGGCTTAAAAGGAAAGATAGATGCCACATTACAAGTAACAATACATGACAGAACAGGTATATTTTTGTTTCTTTATATTTTTGG
>DWND01000391.1:0-10671 GCA_018250195.1 Cecropterus albociliatus | reverse complement strand
ACTTTGGTGAGGACAAAGCTATATATCTGTCAATTGTTTATTTCAGTAAATTCAACTTTGGTGAGGACAAATCTATATTTCTGTCAATTGTTTATGTCAGTAAAGTAGCAAACGAGCATATAGTTGATGATAAGCGATCACTGTCATCATAGTCATCTGTTTCTAAACAATTCGATACAAAACAGGAGTTTTAAATGTAAACGACTACGTTTTTAACACTTATAAACTAAAATGGTCGTCTGAAGCGTGAAGATTGATCACATGAACTGCTTCACGCTAGAAATAGGTGGTACCTTCCTAGTCGAACAAACTTTTGCGAATCTGTCATACATGAAGTTAGTTACAGAATTCCATGAACGGCATTCATCATATTTGAAGCGCATTACATAGGTACATCGGCGACCGTGACCGCTTACCATCATGTGGCCTGCACGATGCCTAACTTACAAAAAATGCCTAAACATTCATAATATTCATAATTCCAGCGTGGTGGAGTAGGTAACTTTATCATAACGTGACGCTTTGAAGTTGAAATGTAGCAGTGGGGTAATATTATCCAAAATATTCATCGTGGCCGTGTACACAGCCTTTAACGGCACAGGAGCCCCCAACGTAATAAGATGGGGTCGTAAAATGCCGGCTCACAGCCGAATAGTCGCACTAGTTCATTTTAACCGTTCATATAAAATGCTCGAGATGAACAGAATATGGGGCGTTAGCGAAACTTCATTACGCCATATCGTAATTTGAGATCTCGACTCCTGATTATGCTTTAGCACTGGCGGATCCAGGAGTTTTGTTTCGGAGGGAAGGAGGTTGAGCATGCTAAAAGTTCCAATAAACTGATGACAAAAATAAGGCCTTTAGAAAACGAAAAAATACTAATTCAGTATAGTTATTCAGTAGATTTTTATGCGGGAACCTTATTCTTCAATTTTCGAAAGTTTGTTTCTCCCTTAAGATTATGGATGTGGTATGAACAGGGCACCATAATATACTCTGGTCAACCTCATAATTTATTGCTAAAAGCGGCCCACGACGTGTTATTCTTAACGACCTTCTTTTCTCTGTTCTATACCGAAAGGCGACAAATAATTAATTATATTAACTCTAGATTGCGTCTGGTTTGTACAATCTATCTCAAACAATAAATTAAAAAACTTTATTAATGCCGATGCAGAATATTCATGACACGACCCCCCTAGAATCAAAATTTTTTTCGCGTAACATAATGAGTATCATTTTGTTAAATTTCTCCTAACATGTACCTTTTTAAAATAAATTATTTTTGCCTGAAGTACCAACTTCTCTCGACCTCTTTCGCGACCCCCTTACTGAGGTATCACGACCCCCCAGGCTGAAAAACACTGCCACAGTTCATGCAGTGCGTTATGAGACAGTCAGTATTAAAGCTTATTACGTATTACATGGTATAAAAATGGTATGGTATAAAAACTTTGTACGTAAAGATAATTAGTGGATATTGTGATGTTTACGAAAGTATATAATTGTTGTGTTGTTGACTCGTTGACGCCAGCCTTATTTGTTTGATGAGTATGTCTTTTACGACTAATAAAAGATCTCAAGTTATCTTGAACCTCTTACACTGTTTACTCCGCAATATCCACAATAACAAGCTTTGTTCCGAGTACCAGAAAATACGAAATAGTTACTTTATTACGCTCCAGTGTTTTTTCCTCTTATTCTAAGTGATGTTGGAATAGAAACTAAATAATTCAGAATTGTGAAGAGAACAGTAATAATACACCATATATATTTTATGTAGGTACAATTGTACATAGATACAAATTGTTCATTTTTTCCAATTAAAACTCAGTCCACCTGATAGTAAGTGGTTACTGCTGCCCTTGGACTTCTTTAACTTAATATGGAACATGGGTTCTACCTGAAATCGCTCATACATGCGTGGCGAAGGACTAAGTGGCAGAGGGCTAAGTTGGTCGCCTCATATATAAGTGAGCCGACAACCACACCCTTCCAGCGAAACGCAAAAACTGCTTCACGCTAGAAATATGTGGCGGTGGTACTTCCCCGGTCGAACTACATTGGTTCTACCACCTGATAAATACATACAGTCCACCTGGCGGTAAGTGGCCACTGCCGCCCATGAACATCTTTAATATAATCAACCGCAAATACCTTACCTGAGGATAATATCTTACATGAGGCTAGCCACATATACGTTGCTACTCTTGAGGATTAAGATGGAAAGAATCGGAAAGTATATCTCCTTTATCACACCCTTCAGACCAGAACACAGCGATGCATAACACTGCTGTTGTTAGGCAGAAATAGGTGTGGTGGTACTTCCGAAGTCAAGTCGGTAGAAATGTTGGTAGAACCAGTATAATTCGACTGGGGAGTTACCACCGCTATACCTATTTCTAGCGTGAAGTAGTTTTTTGTGTTTCGTTGGAAGGGCGCCGGTTGCCGGTTTACCAATATATTAGGCGACCATCTGTCCTCGGGAGTAGCAACACATCTGTGATCGACTTCATATAGAACCACTGTTTTACATGAAGTTGCTTGACCATGCCCATGGGTGTGCAGTAACCACTTGCTGGATGCTCGTTTGGTACTTCAATGTAATAAAAGAAAAAATAAAAAAGTCACAAAGACTTTTATCACCTTTTTAATATATCATTATGCTTTTTGTATACCAGATACAGATACTCGTTATCGATATAATTTGTTACAAACAGACCCTTGTACAAGTTGATGAGCTCGCAAAGATCACCGTATCGGTTAAACTTCGTAGACAGTCGGTTTCGCAAAGTTTTGGCCACGGTTATAGATTTCCAGCAACTTTGAACATTAACTAAGGAGTAATTTATTAGCTGAGGATTCAGTTCGACGGTTCAAGTGTTGGATCACCCGATATGTTTTTGTCAGTCTACTCAAAGGGTCACAGGGTTGTATTCCGGATATCCGGACATGTGATGGATTTTCAATTTATGTTTGTCGTTTTGAGTTTTTTTTTTATAAATATGAAATAGCAAACGAGCAAGCAGCCCACCTGATCGTAAGTGGTTACTGCCGCCCATGGACATTTGTAAGCAACTTCATGTAGAACACATGGTATTTCATTAGACAAAATTCTTCTTTTTCGTTTTGCTGTCAAGTTAAAGTTTTTTTGGCGTCATCAGCATCCAGCGTGCCAAAGAAAAATTTAAGAATTTCGGCACCAAACTCCAATGCTTAATTATGAAGACTTAGAGGGTTTAAAGGAATTTAGTGAGAGAGGAACATATATTTAAGAAAATTACATAGTTTAACTAAAATATGTAAAGGATTAATAACGTCTCTACAATCAATACTTAAAATTGATATTTATATTTTGTGCTTAATCACAGAACGTAGTATTACTGTAAATTGAAGTTTCTACTTTATATAAATAAGGTTTACTGGCATTTACTCAACATGAGTTACCAAATTTCTATAATTATAAAAATAAACTATGGAAGTAGGGTTGCAATGCATGCCTGGACTATGTAAAATTGGTTGTACCTACAGGTTAAGTATCTGAAACAAAAGATAAATTTATGCTAGTTTTATCTCGTTTATATGGTATTTAACGTGTTATTGTATTAAACAAATCATGGCACTATTTTTACTATTTACCTTTACTATTTTGTAAGGTCCCTTCCACTTTGGAGACAAACGCTTAAATCGCCTGTTTTATAAGTTAAATACCGAACTGAAGAATCATCATTTTGAAGATTCCTTACTTTTGTTCATATTTTCGATTGCTTTTTCGTGGGAATATTTTAATGTATATTAAATAGCGCGAATATACTCGTTGTACATTGTATTATTGCTAGACGCATAAACACTACTAACTAGGAACAGTTAGTTGGCTTATTATTCTACGACCCGCGTGGCCGAGCGGTTACCATACTAGTCTGACGCGCAGTGGGTCCCGGGTTCGATCCCCGGCCAGACATGCATCTGAATGATGAGTTTAGATTTTATGTTCTGGGTCTGGGTGTTTGTGTATTGTGTGTCCATAGCACCCACGACACAGGAGAAAATCCTGTGTGGGATTATGAGTGTAGAAAGAAAGCGTCTTTCTTATAACCGTATATTACTTCAAAGGAGTGAACTGAGTCGTACAATGTCTTTGAAATGAAATGTCTTTATTTTTTTGTATAGGCCTACGGGGATACTCACAAATTGTCGTTTACAGTATTTTTTCTTACACTACTACCGGATCGGAAGTTGTTGACAATGAGTTGTTGTCCAGGGTATCTAATTTTATATTCAAGAAAAATCTTTATCCATTATTTTTGTAGTGGCAAAGTAGGCCACATCAAGCGGCTGTGTGAGATGTGTTGAGTTTGGTGGTAGGAAAACGTGTCTTACGTTATGCTTTTGACACATATTGATAACTTTAACATTTAAGTGACTTAATGAATTATCGCCAATGACTACTTTTGGGCCGGGCCCAACTTATTTTGCCCACTCAAAGACTATTATTTGGAAATAATCTTCAAAAGAAGAGAAATCAAACCATCCGCTTTTGGTACAGTTATACCTGGTTTGGTCTGAGCCTCCCTTTACCCACTCTGTGTATATTTGTGGCTTTCTATACGACATATGTTGAAGACACTACTCAGATGCGCATACAGTAAACATTATGGAAATACAACTTTTTGTCCTTTTTACAATCCCCTCAGGATATTTCATTCCCCTTATAAAAATGCATTATTTGGATGCGGCCGGATTGTCTGCTACATTTGTCTCATCATAGTTAGGGATGTGATTCGGTGGTACATTCCTAAGCGTTTCTTGTAAATTCTTGAATGAAGAAACTTACCATTTTTTTTGTACAGGGGTTACTATTTACAACCCGAGGTCTCAGATTGTAATAATTTAATGTATACTCTTTCTAATTTTTCTATGCCAACCCGGACTTGTCTTTTATTTTGTTTTATTATCTTTTTTGTTTGTTCTCCAGCAGGCTAAATATGCATTTTTTTGCTTTGTTTAAAAGCGTCCGTCGTGGAATTCCGAACTGTTTTTCAGCCTGCCTACGAGATATTTTTTTTTATCATTTCTGTAGCTAACCTTCTACCATCACAATCGAATAGTTTCTGTAACTTCTCGAACCAAGGTTTCGTCTATTTCTTTACTTCGGAGTTGATGTTTGTTACTCATACTGAAAAGACAAACAATACCTATTTATTGACCGAACCACACGTGTTTAAAAATGAAAATTGATGAATATAGCAGTCTTTAAATTTCGTAATTTGTTTGTAAACATAGATTTTAAATCTTGAGAAGTTAAAATTATACATGATAGGGCATCAGCTATGGAATTATTTTTAACTTTTAAATATTCGACTGTGAAATTATCTTCTAGTAATAACCTAACTTTATTTAATAGAAGGGTCGCGCATGCTGAAAACATACACCATTTTTTATGAACAGTTTCTATTTAAAACGTCTATCGTATAATTAGGGTCGGAATTATTTAACACTCCATATACTGTTGACAACAACATTTTGAATTTACACGCATAGCATTTGTTTTTAAGAATGGACCCTCTACGATTTAGAGAATGATGATTTTAGTGCTTATTTCATATACTTACTGTAATACCATTATCGCTCACTCTTGCTATATGCTTGCCTCTCTTCACTTTTGCAGTAGTAACTTCTTTTGGTAAATTCTTTCTGTTTTTTTCGACTAGATGCGTTTCATTTTTCAACAAATTCCTTGCTAGTTCAATACTTGTGTACCAATTGTCTGCAATAATTGCGTGTCCCTTGTTCAATAAGCTACTGCAAAGTGTCATTATAACGTTTGCTGGCGTAGTGTTAACTTGATCATTTTCTTTTCCTGCATAAATATTGACTTTGTATGTGTAGCCCGGTAATGTGCATAATTTAAATTATTTTATGAAATATTTGTGGCGTTTCTGTCTGTTATATTGTCGAAATATTATTCTGCCACGAAATGACACCACGCTTTCATCGATGCATGAATCTTCACCTGGAGTATAATGCTTTGCAAAATTGTCGTTCATGGTATCTAGTAAGTGTCTGACACGGTGTAGCCTATGAGATCTGTTAGAATCATCAAGCTGGGAAAAATAAAGCATTTGGAGAAGCGGACATAATTGTTGATGCAAAGGGATGACCAATTATTTCGTCCCTCGATCAGTAATCAGACAGTTTAGAAAGCCTCACTAATCCCATAAACAAAATTAATGTAAATAAGGTTTTTATCTCATGCACATTAGTTGGTGACCAGTTACGGATTCATGCTGCTCTTGAAACATTGCGCTGTGCAATTGCATTAATAGCAAATTGATTAGAATCTTCCACTATTTGCTCGAAAATGTCATCCGGAACCAATATGGAGTAAAAATCAATATGCGATATATTGCTCATTGCTAAGTGAAGATGGATAGGCAAGCTATGCTTTTCCGCGAAAGGTATAATTCGACGCTGGTTATCTGTTGATAGTGACCAAGTGCGAGCAAACGGCGTCGCCTGCCCCGAGGTAGCTGGCGCTGGACGTTCTTCAGACTCGCTCTCTTCACTGGCTATCTGATGTTATAATGAAAAAGGCAATATCTGTATTTAAGCTATTTATTTTAATAAAAATATTTGATGAATGACAGTGCACGTTTTCAACGAAAGACGAGAGACCCTACGTATTAAAAAATAGAAAATGTGTATGACCACAGTATTGCTCTTAGAATTTGCGCAGGCGTCCACACTTTCATCATCCTCTCCTGGACGCAGACCAGGTGTAAAATTATTATTAATTTTTCATAATCATAAGGGTTAGAAATATCAGTTACTATATTTTCTTGTAGGTCTTTGACAATTTTGCATTGATTAATCAACATATCACGTTTTACAAAAATACTGTCTTTATTTATAGTTACACTGGCCTGGCACTTTCAAAAGGTCAAAATCTTATATGTATGTCGAATTGTGTTTGAGTGTCACTCACGATAAAGAATTCTAATTTAACATAGAGGTTGTAAATTTTTACTAATGACATAATATTTTTGCTTGACATTAAATGAGAACCACCAATTCCAGAGAATGTAGTGTTAACAAATTTGCGTTTCCAAGGGATAGAGACAGACAACATCCTCTAATCGGAGAACAGTCTGCGTCTGTGTCGAACAGGCATTCATATTTTTTATTGCCTATTTTGACAGTTATCATGCTACGTCGTATAGAGCCAAAATAATACATATGTTTACTGATAGCAAACATATAAATTATTTATCGTTATTTTATAATTAATACATGTCTATAACAAATTATGTTGTATTAAAATGACAGAATCAGAATGATTACATTAATTTTACATAATTATTACATTATTATTATCCCGAATTTCTCAATCAATTCATAAATTAAAACATATATATTTGGACTTATTAGCAAATCAGATAGCCGTGTTATATGCATTACTGTCATTGAGATATTCGATATACTTGTGAGCTTATCTGTATATCGTGCTCTTGTTTTAAATGTAAACATTTGACTATTTGTTTTCACAAAGATTGCACATTCAAATTTTTAAAGGCCTGGTAAAGTTACCATGTTTAGTTTCTTAAAGTGTGGCCTACACGAATCAGTTTGTTTGAGATTACACACTGCGCGTATGCATCTTTTTTGTGCTCGGAATACAATTTCTCTTTCTGTAGAGTTACCCCAAAATATTATCCCATGCCGTAACATTGCAGTAACATGGCTGTGATATGCTATCATTGCAACTGTAAAATCAACTACATGTTTTAGTTTTCGTAAGAGAAGTGAATATTTATTTAGTTTTTCACAAATATGATTAATATGATATTTCCACTTAATTATTTCTGTTCAGTGTATAATCCGAGGTATTTAATATTTTTTGTTTCATCATGATGATTGTTAAAAAATTTTGCTGTTTCCTGAGGATGAGTTATGACTTTTCCATCGATAATTAATTTGGTCTTATCCGTTTTTGGGCTATTAAATTTGCTTTTGATTTATTGCTCTCACTTTTTGTATAAAAGCTTGTTGGTATTTTTGAGTTAGCTTGATTGTCAACTTGTACCGTTTGGTGTACGTTTTGTATTTAATTTTATTTAAATCGCGACGACAATGTCTATATTGCCAAAGTAGTTCCCTTTTACGTTTGCTTTCTTGTTTGATTCCACGTGTTAGCCATTTCAGTGTTACTTTTGTGTCATTTTTTTTTTAGAGATCATAAATTAATTTACAGGCGGAGAATATCACTGGAAACAGGGTCAAGACACTACGAACTGACAATGGACTAGAATTCGTAAACAAATAAGTGACGGAAATATGTTCGAAGAGAGGGATAATTCATCAGATTACAGTAATCTATACACCAGAAAAAAATGGCAAAGCCGAGAGGGAAAATATAACTCTGGTCGAAGAAGCAAGGAAAATGTTACATTCTAAGTACTTACCTAAGAAACTGTGGGCAGAAGCAGTGAATACTACCGCATTTGTTTTAAACAAAACAGGTAAAAAAAGATGGGAAAGCTCTTTATGAAATATGGACAAATAAAACCTATGATATTCACCAACTGCAAGCTTTTAGTTCACCAGTATATGTACATATTCCAAAAGAGAAAAGAAGAAAATGGGATAAAAAAGGCAAAAAAGGATTGATGGTCGGATATGGGGAAAACAGCAAAGGTAGAATATATTTTTCAGGTAAAAATTGTGTTTATAGAAAGAAAGATGTTATTTTCTTAAATAAAGAGAGAATTGAAGAAAATGAATTGACGATGTTGTTGAATTTAAATAATACTGAATTCATGCAAGACAATTCACCAGAAACTGTGATAGCAAGTGAAGAAGCTGAATGTGAAGAGTTGCAAGGTACTCAAACTAGCTTCGATAATAGTGAGAATGAGTCACAAAGTGAATATGAATCCCCACATGACAGATCATTGGAGGATGATGAAACACAAATCTACAATGAAAGACCCAAGCGTATAAGGAAAGGGACATCATTCTATAGGTCACAATATTGTAAGTGAAGACTATGAGCCCATTTGATATAGTGAAGCAATGAGAACTAGGGAACAAGTAAGTGGAGAGAGGCAGTTAATAGAGAATTAAAAACTTATGTTAAAATTTCTATACCAAAGACGAACTCTGTAATTTTTTGGTCTGTCCGTTACAAATAAAACGTCCATTATTCTTTAAAACAACAGTTTCCTTTATTTAATAACTACAGTTTTCTTTCTTTTTTTAGTAGAGCATCTACGGTATGTAGCCATTTGTGTCGGCATATGTTTTGCAGCGTTTGCCATTAATTTGCGAAGGTGGTTCTCGCTGCTACTTCTTGCTACTGAGTTGGATCGTTCCAAAATATTGGTAGTGCTGATACTACCAATATTTTGCCTTGATAATTGATAGAACGGTAGGGGAGAAGGGGGCAGATTTGAACTTTTTCTAAACTTTATGTTATTTCTGAAAAATATAATGTTTATAACATCTTTACTGGATCACAATGCTTACCCCGGACATTAAGCTAGATAATCTCCCTTGTATTTATCTGAGCCGCCGTGGCACGTATGATGTCATCTGTATGTGATTTGTTTGCATCTCCGCCTTCTACATTAGTTCTTTGGTTGTTCGTTTGTTCTACTCTTTCCTGTAAATCTTGCATCGATTGCTTTGTGTTGGTCATCTCTTTATCTAGTCTATGTATCGTTTTCTTTACCTCTTCCAGTGGTTCGCAAACATCAAAAACTATTATTTTCCTAATTGCTTCAATGTCTGCCTTCAGGGATTTCATGCTCTCTCTTAATTATTTGTTTTCATTGTGTGCTGCTACGAGGGCATTAGCGTGTTTTTAGCGACCCGCTCCATGTCCCTAGCCAGGGTTGATTTGGCTTTATGGGTCTCCATCATGTGTAGTGCTCTGGAGTCGGCGAGCTTGAGCACCATTTCATGCAGCATGTGGAGTGCTGCTACCACATTGTCTCTGATTTCTCTCTTTAGGTTTCCAGATCTCTCTATTTCGTCTTTCGCTTGGAGAAGGACAGTATTTGCCTGGCTAGGGAACTCATTCAGCACCATTCTTCTGCCATCCACCGTCCTCGTAGAGCTGTCTAGAGAGCAGACCGAGTCGCCGTCTTCCGATTCTACAGGTTCTGGCATGTTGTCTACCGCTTCCTGCATCTCTTTGGCCCTAGCTTGTTTAATTTGGGTGGTGATCCTGAGGAGGCTGGAATCTGATTTGGCCGGCTTGCCTTGTCTCATGGCTCCACTCTTTGGTGTTGAAGTTGTAGCCATCGTATCCTCGTCCGGCATCTCGATGATTGGAATTTGTGGGGGTTTATCTGTTTCCGAGAGAGCTTTCGGGCGCCGCGGTACATCCTGCATATCAATGTTGCCTCCGCCATCGTCCTGTTTCTCGTTCCTGGGCCTAACTCTGGTTGTTTTCTTAATAGCAGCTATTGATGATCCATGCGCGGGGGAGTATTGCGCTGTGGATACGCTATGGCCGGTTTTAGAAGTCTTGGTAGACATCTTTGTTTCCAGTGAGTACAGCCCAAGTCTCTAGGCGTGATCCCCGGTCTAGGGATGTCGGAAAAGCAATAAAGTATCGATATATATTGTATCGATAATTTTTGAATATATCAATATCGATATTGA
>DWND01000390.1:0-10674 GCA_018250195.1 Cecropterus albociliatus | reverse complement strand
TAAGACCTTATAATGACAGCTTATAATAATATTAATATAATTATGATAGCCTTCTAACTCTTAATTTATACTACGTGAAACGCAGGTATTGTTATTGATATAGTAACACGAAGGTTACGATTCGATCCCCGGCAAGACATAAAGGAAATTTAGATTTCTTTTTATTAGAAAACACAACTCTATAGGATTAAAGTACTAGTGTAAAAGAAATCTGCATACATGCACTACATGCATTATATAGCTTTATTTATATAAAAGCTGATGTATGTTACCAAAACTTTTGTTCTACCCAGGTCGTACTGCGAACGAGTGTTCCGGGACTGTCGTCTTCAAACTTGCTACGTTCAGTCTGCGGCGTATCCTGGCGTGTATCCCAGGAATCTTCACTGCAGGTATATATCTAGATTATAACAAACCAGGCTTTTTTATTGACGGAGTAAATAAATAGACTCCAATTGAATGTCTACAATTTGTTAAATCTTCACTTCCTGACTAATCCCTTACTTACGAAATGTAGAATGGAAATATATATTTTTGTAATTAAGACATTGCTAGACATAAACCTAGAAAAAGTATTTGCAGTATCTTCATTTATGTGTAAGCAGTTACCAAAAAGTCGTATCTGCCCATTGCCTTGGTTAAATTCTTTAATGTAATTCCTCGTTAAGTACTCGTTAAGTCTCCTTAAGTACTTTAAAGTAGTGCTACTATATACAACTTAAAGGCCAATAAGTTATCCCATTTTAAAATCTTTAACGTTAATAGATTGTAGGTGTTTCAAAATTAAAAAGGAACATAAGAGTAAAACGCATCCGCCGGCTAAAGTGCACATAAACTGCACGGCTGTCACTTCAGTGCCATAAAAAGCACTTTGTCCTACCTCTAGGGACCTACGTAACATAGAGGTCGCTACTGCCAATACTTTTTTATCCTCCTGCATACTTTTTATTCTTTCTATCTTTACCTGGCACGAAGCCAAATGTGAGCGGACGATTGTAAAGTGAGTAGGTAGGGGTAAACTGGTTAGTTGCGCAACTGAGCGCGTTTTAAGCAAATTTTGACGTGTGAAAAAACTTCTAAGCATTTTTTTAAAGACGATATATAAAAAAATCCTTAAGTTACAGTAATAAAGGATAGGTTACTCTTACAACTTTCTCACAAAGACATGATTAGGTATAGAAGAAAGTTTCATCCAAAAAAGGTGTACTGTTTTATGTAACGGTGTAATTTTATGTACTCCTAATATTTTCGGTCTTCGTTTAAAGAAGTCAAGTGTATAATAAAATCTTTCCAGAGTAAGATTTCAAAATATATTTAAATATATATGGATTTATACTTTATAATCATATTATCTGTGGTTTTAAATATATCTTCAGCTAGTAAGTAATTTATTGTAGGCATATTCAATGAAGATTTCATAGAATTGAACGTTAAAAAGCTATTGTTTAACGCATTTTGCTAAATGAATACAACAATATTGATAAGTAATTATCTTAATAAATGAATATGTATTTTGTACAGGGATCATCTAAACACTCTGCTTCCATACATCAAGCTGTACATAGAAAATGAAGAATTCAATATAGACGGTCAGCGATGCGAGAATATCATGACTTGTCCTATGAGGCCTATAACATCAGGTAAGCTTCTTATTTTGTTAATTCAACGTTTTATTACAATCCTCCATCAGATGTTTATTAACGTACATGATATTAGTAATCTAGGAGTTTTTTATAATCTATAAAGAGCAAACAAAGCATACAGCCTCTTCGTGGTAAGTAACCACTGCCACTCATAGACATCTATAATCAACCTCAGATAAGGTTAGACTTAACTGATCTATTACCTATCTCACCATAGATGCATTAATACCTTCGAGGGCTAAATAGGTATGATTCTGATAAGTCTGATTAATTATTTTGAGTATGTTGATGATACACTGTGAAAGTCGACTGTTGCCTGAAAAGTTGCCTGTCACAACCACTTGAAATTAAAACAAAACTATTGAATTTATGACACAACGATTTAGCAGCTTACCATTTTTTTCCAAACGAAAAAGTAACAACAAACATTAAATGCCACTGCTAGGCACGAATAAATATTCTACACTATAAAATATTCTACACTTTTAAATATTCGTATAAATCTAAATTTTAAATACATACACTTATACCAAAAGTTCCTGTACAAAAAATCCCAGCCGTAAATTTTCACTCTAAATATTCGGCTCAAGATATTCTTATGATTTCAAAAACCGCAAGGTTTTAGCAAGGCTTCCCCTCGAAACAAAACATGTGTTCCGTAAATAAAATGCGAACTTCCTCGTAGGTAGCTGGGCTCGACAGCAACGTGATTCATTTTACCCCAAACCACCCCGTAAATTCTAAATATATCTCAGTTTATCCCTGTTTACACCTTTATAGCGTTAAAACGCTGTAACCGACACCTCTGCAACATTACACGATGATATTCATATTTTAACTAATTAATAAAATGTGATATAAGGTATAATGATTTTATGTAGAGTAAAATATTAATTAGTATGTCACTAACTCACCGCTTAATAAAAATTAGGCAAACAAAATTAGAAATTGCATTGGGAGATGTCATCTTGTTTCATATACATAATATCTTTAAAGAAACGAAAGACGGACTCTGCGACTAGATTGCGGTGACACAATCCTTATTTCTGCCTTACAATAGTATAGTTCTTGCTATATTTTAGTCTGGAGATGTTTTGAAGTGATAACTTCTTAAGGGAGGGTAAACCGCTTAACACGTAACGTAACGCGTAACGGCGCCAGTCTGTCTGACTTTCCTTTCTCTCACGTATATGGCAGCGGCAGGCAGCTTTCATCCTTTTTCACTCTAACCCACAGCACCGTATTCGGACAGAAGCAGCTCTCTCCCCTCTTCGCATGACTCGGTGTTTAATGTGCGATAGAAAAATAAGCATTTCTCAAGTTAAACAATTTCAATATTGAATAGTTTAACTTAGATTAGTTAAAGTTATCGCTTCTATCGGGCGTCCCTAGACGCACATGTTTTTTTATAATATTATCCCGCCAGAATTAGTTTTTTTTAAATCACGAAATTATGAATATGGCCAACCAAATACACTGCCAATACAATTGTTAGGAATTTTTTTAAACAGTTATTTTTAATTATCCATTATAGCATTAAAATAAGTCAATAAATCGTAAAATATATCCTAACTTTCTCAACTTTTCAACCCAACTGAAAAATGTTACATTTAAAAAGTTCATTCAGCCACTCACCACGTTCCACTCACCAGTTAGCTAATTTTGTACACAGTAACGAGGGTGCGCAAACTTTTGACAGCTCCTAAGAACGTAATATCGGATCGAAGTTTCTGGAAGCGTTCAGATTTAATGTCCATTATTGGACGCTCGTTATTTACGATCGCAATAAATTACGCTCACCTCACCCCGGAATAGCGATGGAAAATTATTGGATACTTCGTAAAAAGCCTAACGGGAATATAAGGGCTATACCGTATATTATACAAAGTTTATGTGAAAATCACTTGTTTAACCTTTGTTTGTGATGTATTGGGGAATACATCGCTTATAACTAAAGTAATTTGTAATATTATGATAGGAACTTTTGTAATAAGTTTATTTTTATCAGACAGAAGTAGCAAACGAGCATGCAATCCACCTGATAGTAAATGGTCTCTGTCGCCCATGGACATCTGTAAGAAAATTCATACAGAACAGGTGTTCCATCTGAAGTCGTTCATAGATGCGTTGCTACTCCCGAGGACTGAGATGGTCGCCTCATATTAAAGTTAATATTTTACCTATCTATCTTTACGGGCATATAATAAAAAATAATCATTAATTCTTTTGATCATGGCATCACGCGTAGAACGGTTGGACCGATTTATTATAGTATTTATTAATGCCAGAAAAAGGTCCTTGTAATAGAAAAAAAAGAAAGTTGCGCGGAAAATTAAAAATATAAAAGTAAAGAAGAATAGACAGATTTTAAGGCAGGATAAAGTCTGTCAGGTCAGCTATTTCGCTATAAAAGTCGTACCGTTCGATCACATTGTAATAAATTTGTTGTCTTTAACGACCTTATAGACTAGCTTTATGAATATTATCTTGTTAAGTGTCGTAATATAAAGTTATGTTAGATTATTAAAAAGTAATTCTAGCATCATAAAGAGTCGATTAACAGCAAGGGCAGAGACGTAGTGAAATTCGTGACTATCATCAATGAAGTGATTGCGTACCATTCCGAGCATTCGATCT
Source organism: Cecropterus albociliatus (assembly GCA_018250195.1). Taxonomy (NCBI): domain Eukaryota; kingdom Metazoa; phylum Arthropoda; class Insecta; order Lepidoptera; family Hesperiidae; genus Cecropterus; species Cecropterus albociliatus. The sequence goes on along the minus strand of DWND01000390.1, from coordinate 6,394 downwards.
GACTAAACATTCGAGTGATGTAACAGTCAAGGTCGTGTTCTAAAAGTTATAGAGCATTACTCCGTAGATTTCTCGGGGGATTCCAATGCGTATGAGGTTGGATACTATCTGTGGTTCTAGCTTGATTAATTCACTTAAAACAACAATTTTGGGATTAAATTGACGGACGGACGTGGAATTTCTGTCTATAGATGTGATGGATTTTACGAACTTTTTGTATCATATAGGTGAAACAAATTTCATTTTGACTCCACTGAATGAATTTAATTATCATTAATATCAACAAGGCTAATTTCTTATTAAATTTTAACTTCTGTTACTCTATTTTACTTTGTTAATTACCTTCCGAATGAATGAATTTGTCAATTACATTACTATAAATCTATCCTTATCTTTGATGATATTCTAATCTTATTAGAGGTTCCACGATGGAGTTTAACGCAGCCATGAATATCCTATAAATAGTGTATGCTAAGGCTTGGATAATTAAGGAAAATATTTGCGTGGCCCGGGACCGAACCTATCTCCGGCCATCGCGGCGTTTGGGTTATCCTTGATCATTGTAAACTCAACAAAGTCTCTGCAGTTTTTTTCTCTTTTACTCTATTTATAGCTTTGGACGAGGGACGCAATAAAAGGGAATTCTTTATTTATAAGACGTTCAATAGAAAGCTCGACGATCGTTTGGCTATATCGTTTTATAGTTTATTATTCCTGTTATTTGAATGGGCCTCTTAGGGTTCATCACTTTATTTTTGGACCTTTTCAAGCAAGTATCAGGTTTCAATTGCGAATCTTACCTGCCTTGCCTTGCGTTACATGGTCGTCAATATATTTCATACCCGAAGGATGATAAAGACGTTTCAAATATTTTCTAAGCTTTATAGCCTCAACTAAAATCTTTGTCTTCGTCTTGATTCAATCGAGAATCGTGACAAAAACCATATCATGTTATTTCGGGTCCAATCCATTGCGAAACGTAAACAAAAACGTCACAATCGTTTCGAGGAAGTGTCGTCCAATAAATACGTTTCGACATCTCTCGGAATGTCCACAGATGTTGGGCCCACACAGTTCGGAATGCGCTGCCTACGCTAGGTACCCGTTGGACATCAATCTGAAACTATTGTCATTGAACACGACCGGTGTAACGTGTTGCTGTGTTTATTGCCGCCGATATTGATATTTTATCAGCTACTTGTCTGCAGTTGAGTAAAACTTTCGTTCAAACTAAGCGAAATAATGCAAATCTTACATCAAATAAATCTTTTTGTTCCTTGTCCTTGTTGCATCTGATTATTTATATTCATTTGTTACTTGTTACTCTATACTGATCTTTATCTTCATGTTTCCCACGGGGTAATGAATAATGTAAGTAATGAAATATTTTATAATCTAATTATTTAATTGATTCATCCTAAGGAGTCCACTTTTGAAAAAGATAAAAGTTTGCATTGAAATAGGAATCCAATTTTAACTTCATTACGATTCCGTTCATATTTTTATTGACCTTGTCTGCCCTCGAATATAACCTCGCTATATCACTAGCGATCATTCGATGTCACTGATGAGTTTATATAGGCATTACTTCCATTACATTAAATGACTAACATAAATCTGAAACGACCAATTCATTGTTCTGATCTACATAAACTAGCCTTACTATATTAGACTTAAATTTTAACTACTTCACCATTAAATACGGCTCCAAAGTGCGAGCTTAATCCGAAAACACTGGATATCGCGATTTATTGAGATGTACATTTTCTAGATTGTATTTCAAAATACAGTGAATTTGAAATACGATTTTTTTGCGGACGTCTAGACGGTCAATTTGCAGCCTTCGTTCCGTATTTTATGATACTGTAACCTGCGTTTGACGGTGTCGATGTCTTTTGTATGTCCTAAGGGTTATGGCTTGTGCTCAATTTTTATTTTATTTCACTTCAGACTTATTGCTGCACCTACTCGTATACATATAGAATTTTTTGAATCTTTACTTGACTATGCATATTGTCGAAAACTGATTGGTGTTATTTTTAGGTACTATTTAAAAAGGTATGGCTTTCATATATTCCTTTGTTTAGCACATACGATATATGAATGAAATATGGCTGAACTTATACTGAATGGCGACGGGAATATACTATTCAATGTTTGACATTGACCAGCACTAGAACATATTATAGACAAGAGTATCGACTCTCCTAATAATAAAGAAAATGTTAACCTCGAAGTCACGGATGTATTTAGAACCTTCCTATTTAATGGCTTTCCTGAAGAAAAAGGTACTCGTAATGTGTTCCCAGAAAGTGATCCGAAACCAATATAAACTGCGAACTATCTTCTTACGTCCTGTCTGTTACGAAAATCTCTTTGAAAACGAGCATTTGAGTCCAGGTGTCGTAAAAACCAGACTATTTTATTGTAGGGCCCAAATGTTTTAGCGGCACTCGTAAAATGGGAGCGGTGTAAAATTCACGCATTGTGCCGTCGTCCATCTTGTATTTATGACCGGCGTGCACGCGCGATGTTATCTATTTCGGCATTTTAAGTGCTTGCGGCTGCGGCTAGCGGCTTGCGATTAGTGTAGATTTGGAAACCCTGATTTATCATTAGGACAACGTAATTCTTTGTAATTATGTCATGTTTACTGCTATTTTTTATGGTTGCCGGCTCACTTTAATACGAAGCGACCATCGTAGTCACCTGGAGTAGCAACGCATCTGTGATTGACTTCAGTTAGAATGCCCATTCTGAACTAATGTAATAATTAATTTTATATTTCATATAAGTCCATAAACATTTGTATTTAACCCATGACAAGATTAGAACCCTGTCTGGAGTCAGTCAAAGATGCGATGCTACTTGTCAGAAATACAATTACATTAGAGAATCTCTCTTCCTGGATACCAATGACAGCCAAAGACATCGAAAGCTTAAGTACCTGTGAATTGAATTTAAAAAAAATGTTTCATTATTTGTTTAACTTCAAAAAGAAGCATCATATTGATTTTACAAGCAGCGTCGGCCGCATGTCTCCTGCCATTTACAGAAATCAAAGAAATCATGTCATGTCTACAGTTCGACATGTCGTGTGAACGTGTTGTGCTCGTAAAAACGTTTGCGAGGAATTTAAATGTTCGCTTTTTATGTCCTTTACGTTAAAAACTTTAGGTGTTTTATGTTACCGGTTCCTACTGACACTGCATTTAAAATTGAATTTCGGATATCTCACAATCTTAAATGTTATCTTTTATCAAACATAATTAAGAGTATGAATGAAATGTTAACAAAGCAGATATGCGAATTAACACGATTTCAGGATTCATTTAGTTTTTATGGAACTTTTTTTCGGACTAATTTTAGAAAGGATAATATGATCAAATATTTTTACTAAACATTTCATTTATAAGTTTAGTATATATAAGCACAGTTAACATTGAGATAAATACAGGTTTACAGTCTTTTAGGTAACTGTACCACCTAGATAATATGTAAACAGTAAGTTAGGAGTCATAAAAACTATATTATATTTCAAGCAGGACGTGGACAGAAATGAAAAAGAGGAGCGGGGGGAAATTATTTATGGCTGAGGTGTGGTACATTGTAAATTATTCACCTCATCATTCCAAGAATGAGGGGAATACCACCTTAAAGGAATTAGTATTAGAATGAATCATTTAGACGATTTAGACAAAGAAATGCAGGTAGGTTGGAATGAAATCGATTGCCTCATTCCGATTCACGACGAAGCGATAACAAAACCTTAGAGCCGAGATTTTAAGGTTCAAAATGAGTTGAATCGCGTGCTGTCGTGATTTAACAAGTACATTTGGAGAGAAATGCCGATAGAAATTGTATTGCCCCGGAATGACAGCGTCGTTTGAATAGAATAAAGGGCTGCTGCCTCTGTTTGAGTGTTTGTGACAATTTGTTGTTAGAAAATGTTGGGGCTGCCATCTAAATCAACATCGTTGGAGGATAATTAAGAAAAGAGACTTATTTGGATGTAATCATGATTTTTTCTTAGATCTGTTTTCGAATATGCATTTGTGCTATTAATGTATACTTCAACGTCTGGATGTTTTAGACAAGTTAATAATACTTTGGTGTGATTGGTTTTCATTCATTGATTATTTATCACTTACTTTTACATTGATTTTCCCCAGACAAAAAGTATCCGGGTTTCAGACGCACTATTTATAAAATCCCTTCCATACCGTCTATAGACTTTTAAAATTTCGTTAAATAAAAGTCAACCAGTAAGAAAGGCAGTTCTAAGCAATCTTGAGTTACAAGGCGTCATATAAACAAATACTTATTTACAACCCAAAAAAAAAGTTCTCTATATACTTTCGACGGTTTTGTCATGACATACATACTTGACGTATTTCGCTTATCTATATCGTTATCCTCTTACCGCAGTTCATTCAACACATGCCTAAGGTCGTTAATATATTCACTGTCATTGCTAGCTTGTTACTTGCTATGTTATTAAACAAAAACGCGCCAATTAAAAGGCTCCAGTGAACAATTACTGCGGCTATCGGCGCGTTGTTGGGCGCCATGTGACCACTTTGATTGATATGGCGACTGCAACTCACTGTAGATGTACGGGTGACTGCTATTTTGCAATAGCAATAGCATGACGTTCATAGCAATTGCGCAGTTGAGTGAAATAGTAGCAATGGCAAGATAAATAAATAAATAATAAAAGTATATTTTGGTACTTATCTGAGAAATACAGAATAATGTAATTAGCTTTTCTATGTATGTAATATTCATAGAGAGACTAGAAGAGAAACGAGAGATATGTCACTCGTTTCTCTTTTCTCGATAATAATAAGACAAAAGTCGTATCAAACTCTTATTGTAAGCCGACTATGTCCTGTCTTAACGAATTTCGAATTCGAATTGGTAAATCTAACAGTTATGTCAAACGCTAAAAAAGTAGGTTTTGTTGATTTTTTGAAATTTCGTCCAAATTTTCATTTTTTTCCTTCTATCCTTATCCTGACAAAAATAATTAGCAAAATCGGTTAAGCCGTTAACGCGTGATGCTATGACTAAGGGAAATAGGGATTCTTTCATATATATAGATGAATATTTAGCTCATGTTATGTTATAGTGAGATACGAGGAAGTTATTCTCACGACAGATCGCAATGCTAATGTCTTGGGTACACAAACTGAGTTTTTGCACGTTTGGCATTTTAGAATCAATCGCGGGTAGACGTTAATTGAATCAAATCCATGAATGGATTCAATGACGTAAGTGAAAAAAATCACAAACTACGGAGTTACTATGCTGTAAAAACCTGCCAAGTGCGAGTCGGACACACGCAGCAAGGGTTCCGTACAATCTATTTACAAAAAACGGCGAAAGAATCAAGTTTGTTCTACGCGAGCTCTATTTAAAAAATATTTTATTCTGCTTTTAGTTATCTGTTGTTATAGCGGCAATAAAAATACATTCTCTGTGAAATTTTCAACTGTCTAGCTATCATTTTTATGAATCCAAGCTTGATGATAGACAGACAGACAGACGGACAGACGCACACACAGACAAACGGATAGACGGACAACGCGGTCTAAATAACTAGGTCCCGTCTGTACCCTGTATATACGTAACCCTAAAAATCACTAAACATAGAGTTAGTGTGTCGTAAAAAAAATGTGTGAATTAAACTAGTCCCAATTTATTCATTTAAATTGTCATTCGTTACTTTTTCAATTACGAAACGAATGGTTCGTTAGTTTTGGATTTGTTTAATACAAGCTTTAATTTAGACGGTTTTGATAGCGATGGATCGCAAAATGGAAATATTTAATTTTATAGTTAATTTATTAACAATTTATTTACAATATAATTGCTTTATATTTCTTGGAATCAACTCAGTATTAATTATTCCGTCCACTTGCTTGTTGGAAACTGGCTTATTTGTATTTAGGTGCTTCAAAGTAAGTCTATTGGGAACAAAGAAATTTAACGAGTTTGCGAGGCATATTACGTTAGCAGTTATTAAATATACATTGCTTAATTAATACTAAGCTTTAAAACACTAATTTCTTAAGATCGCCAAACAATATTAAAATGATGAATTTAGTTCCTATTGTCGTAGAATAAATTCGATGAGATTTTTTTATTCTTTAGCGCTTTCCTGCGACCCGAACCGACTGTGTCAGAAGGAGAGTAAGATTTTTCGAGCGTATGTACGTATGTATGTTTGTTTGTGTCCATTTTTTTGGCACGCGCTACAGCCCCAACGGCTTGACGGATTGTGACGTCTGACATATGATTAAATCGTTCAGTATACATAGTGACATAGGCTATATTATTTAAAAAACGGCACCTTAAAATAGAGTTAAAGGGGGGGGGGGGGGTGTTTTTT
>DWND01000389.1:0-10676 GCA_018250195.1 Cecropterus albociliatus | reverse complement strand
CACTAAAGCTATTTAAAGGTTTATTTGACTCGTACCGATTATATAATGACCGTATGGCGAACTATTACCAGTTATTTAACTTATTTATCATTAGTAATTCAATAATTCCGTAATTCAGTAACTCTTTACTACATTTAAATAGATACAGGTTAGGTGTTGAAATTTTACAATATTTCTCTGTTTACACCCTATGGGCATACAATTTTACATTGGCACAATAATATTATTACTATAACATGTTTATTATAATTATATTATTATGTAGGAACACGTTTTAAAATGGGTATAAATAAAATATATTAAACTATATAAATTCAAGTCATATTAACGCGGTCTGTGGAGTGCGTATATTATAGCACTTACCGAGCAGCAGTACCGGCACTTGTACTCGAGGAAATCCGCGCCGTGCTTTGGGCAGGTGCGCGCGCCGGCCACGTCGCTGCACGCGCCGCACACCAGCTCCGACGGCTCCCACACGCCGTTCGTCTCCGCCTCGCACCGCGCCAGACCACCGAAGTATGCCTGTTGGATTTTAATGACGAGACTGTCAATGTCTTAGTATAGGACGGATGAATGCACACTGTTAGCCTTTTCTTGTGGATACCGACTAACTTACTAATTCGAGTTTAATCTTTACAGATATGTAATGACCACTTGCCATCAGGTGGACTGCATGTACGTTTACGTACAGTGTATATGATTGAAAATCAAACAACGAATCTTTCAAGTAAACCGACGTATTTACATTACAATAACTAAGTCGGACCGTCTCGTACAAGATCTATTTTTACCATCCTGATCCTAAACAAACTTTTATCATATAAATTCAAGTGTATCAGTAATTGTCAACTCACTAGAAATACACTCACGAGTATCAGAAGTTCTATCTATTTACTGGAGATACACATACACTGGGCAGTGTCAAAACTTAACAGTTTATTCGAAATACGTTCAACTATAACAAAATCATACAATTTACGGATACACTCGCACAAGTACGTTTACTAAAACCACATTCATGAGGATCAAAAATTATAAAAGCCATAAAAAAAGTCAAAGTCACATTTTAAATCTGACTTGCAATATTACCTTGCCGCATTTATGGCACACGTAGTACGCGTAGCGCTCCATGGCGTAGGTGGCGGGGTCGGCGAGCGCGCGGCCGCGGGCGGTGCCGCACGCCGCCAGCCCCTCGTACTCCAGCCGCATCATCGCCTTACGACGCACCTCCTCCTTTAGCCGCTTGATCGGCGCCAGTAACTCCTCTAGCGTCCAGTGGCTCATGTCGTCCTGGACACAAATATGTTACGTCTACAGACAATATCTAGTGTACATAGATAACAAAATGCGAAGCTGCAACGCTCCAAGATAGTTAAAAAAGTCTAAACGGAGATAAATGGTAAATGTTTGAATAAATTAAGCTGAAAATCGTTCGTTAATTCTGCCACTAAAGTAAAATATGTTCCATCTATTTACGTTACATTTTATGTTATGTATATAATGCCGTTACCTTGCAAATAGGACATTGTGAAAACGAAAATGTAATTCGAGGTCCATTCCATTTATTAAGAATGACTTTCTTGCAACAGTGCAGATGGAAAACGTGGCCGCATTTCAACTGAAACAAGAAGATACAAAATTAAAGTACATATATGTAATATTTATATATATACATATACACTGATGATCACACCCATTTACACATGCAAATCTGTGAGCAAGTATACATTATATACATATAATTCATTATACTTTTCTAAATGTACCACATTAACTTTAGTAGTAGAGTAGTAGTTTAGTCATTAAACATTATAACAATATAAGACCTACGTTATTCCGACAATCGTTTTGCAAGGCGGTGTTTATCGATAATGATAGCTAGAATATAACTGTATATTTTAAAATAAGGTTGTCCAACAAATTGCCTTGAGACGATAGTTGCGATCTGTTCGAACATACATTAACGACAAATTAGCTTCTTTAATTGCAAAGGTGAAAGAAGTCTTGCGTTTCGGTCGTCGATGTGGTTGTCGACTCACTTTCATATGAGGCGAACATATTCAGTCTGTGGAAGTAGCAACGCACCTACGATTGACTTTAGATAGAGCTCATTCCATATAGAGTAGCTTACATATATCCACGAACAACAGTGACTATTTACTATGTAACTATTAAAAATAAAAATTGGAGGCAGTCATGGAAACTGCCAACAGAAGTTTAAAAAAAAATCATTAAAAAATATAAATTACATACACCTACATCCGCCAACAACACCTACCATCGAAAATCTTTCAAAATAGATAAAGAAGTGTTCACTTCAAAAATACAATGGAAGGATGGTATTGGATCAGCAATGTGGTAATGTACCTGTATAGCGGGCGCGGCCTGTAACGGATCGGTAAAGCAGATCATGCACATGTCGTCGGCGTCCTGCCGCAGCGCGTCGCCGCCGCCGCAGCCGAACAGGCACGGCAGGCACGCGCGCTCGCCGCGCACGCCGCCGCACCCGTGCCCGCAGCTCAGCACGCGCGTGCACGACTCACGACCGTGCTCCTATGTACATACATCACTTTATCATTCACATTTATTATGAGCTATGCCCGTGCCAGCAACTCAGCGCGCGCCTACACGAATCACGTCCTTACTCCTGCATACGTGATGGGTGTGTTATCAACATATTTTACTATGAATTGTTATAAGATAAGTAACTATGATTGTGTAGATTTAAATGAATCTAAAAAGGTAAACAACGTTGAATTCCGTCGAAATTTAAAAATAATGACTGGTTGAGGTTATTGTTTTGCGCACATTCGTATTTTGTTTTAGTGGGCATAATATATGGAAAACTCAAGGGCTTTTAGTTTTTGCTTATCAACTTCGTATTCATAACCAGACCGGTACGTTTTATGGGGCGTTTTATACGTCAAAAACACTTCTTTTCGTATTCCTAATTTTACTACAGCCTACTACTATAACTTTGTATTATGTACTGCCTACGTAACATTCTTAAATTTGACTTGAAACCCTTTAATAAGTCATCAATACCAGATAACATAAAGCAGTTGAGTATAAAGCGTTGAAAGCACTTACTTGGCACTGATGATCGGCGCAGATGTTTCCAATAGCGAGCAAGCCGGAGTTCCCGCGCACGCCGCAGTAGCGGCACACGCCGGCGAGCGGCGCGCGCGCGGCGGGCCCCGCCGGCTCGCACACACCGCCTTCCAGCCCGCGGAACTCCGCCAGCGCCTTCAGCGTGCGCCGGTCCACCAGCAGCAGCAGCCAGAACAGCTTCGCGCGCCCGCAGCCCTCGTGGATGTCCACGCGGATCGCGCTCTCCTCCTCCTTACATATCTGAACAAGACAAATGGCTTAAAAATAATGTCGTCTTAACAAGATATTGTACATTATAAAGTTATACTAAGTAACACATCACAGTGTATCCGTTGTACATAAATTACAAATAATTCATTCAATCTAATAAGGCAAGGAACACGAACCTGTCTTTGGTGGCTCTTAGAGACTCGACTTAGGTGCAAAAATCGGTCGCACTCGGTACACAGCGGGCCGCACGTGCGGCAATCTATTACGGCGCAAGTGGAGCCGTCGTCGTGGTTGACGCACATTCGCCGCACCGCCACAGTGCCCGCTTCGCTCTCTGGTGCATCACTTTGCGCCTTCGCACCGTCTGTGGCGCTCGTAGTTGCCGGGGCGATCGCTGGTAGTTTAATAGGTGGTTTTTCGACAACGACTTCGGCCAAGGTTATGGTTCGATAAGGCTTGCGCTTGGTAGGTCGCGACGGGCCAACCACAGGAAAGTCACTAATTTCGCTCGAACAGGAGGCTGTGGATGGACCGGCTGCGTTATCGAAAGACAAGCTCCCTCGAGATGGACCAGCGGCTCCGATGGACAAATGCGCAGCTTCAGTAATACTGGTCGATCCACGTGCTACAGCGCCACTCGCCGCCCCAACTGTCACGGATGCTGCAGCGGCAGCCTCAATTTTACATTTGCGTGCCTCACTCGCACTGTTGATACTTGAAAAGAAGATTATGAACGTCGTTAGGTGAAGACAATAAAATTTATAAAGTATAATAATTTAAAAAAAAATTGCTTAAATGTTAAAACATTTCAGTTTATTAGACCTTTCTGATCTCAACATGCATGTCAAGTATGCAGTGGAATAACAATGCAGTGGATTTTCAAAAATCTATGGTGTTAAACAACATCGGATGCGGTAATTTTTTTGTTGATAATATCTACAGATAATATACACCAACTAAATAAATGAAGGCATATATGCACGACAAAAGTTAGTACCTACATTACATCATTTTTATATACTCAAAGTAAGTAAGAAGTAGTAAATACAAACAGCATAGACTAACTGTATACGCTAACATATTTTATAAAATTGAAGCAGCAAAGGAGCATGCAATCCACGTGATGGTAAGTGGTCACTACCACCCATGGAAGCAATATGCATAAGCAACTTCATATGTATCAAAAAAGTATCTATCTGAATGAAATATAAATATTTTTAAAAACATTTTGTCTAAACAATATAACGAATACATTTATTTTATTTTATTTTAAAACATTTGCATACAAATAATATATATTATGAAGAACCGTAAACCATTATGATATAAATAATAAATGCTTTCTACACTCATAGCCCCATAGTAGGATTTTCTCCTACTGTGGGGCTACACAAAGACCCAGACCCAGAACAGAAATGTAAACTCATCATTCACATTTCTGTCCGGCCTGGGATCGAACCAGACCCACTGCGTGTCAGACCGGTATAGTGACCGCTCGGTCACGCGGTCTGTTTGACGACTATTTGAGCAGATAAATGATAGACTTACAGATCAATGTGTGTCTGTTCACAAACGCAGAGCGCCGCCAGCGCCATCCACACAGTGGGCGCGGCGAGGCAGCGCGCCGGCTGCCGGTCGCCGTCCGGCGTCTGCGCGATCGCCGCCACGTACTGCGCGAGCGACGCGCGCGTCTCCGCGCCCCACGCAGGCGTCATCTTGTCCTTAAAACGTCAACGACACGGAGTTGTTTATTTTTAAAAATTATCGATGTATTACTGATCCATCGCTGGGTACGAGTCATCTCTCAGTAAAAGGAGTTTAAGCTAAAATACACATTATAAGAATTCAAGCACCTTTATTTGTAAACACACTATAATAACAAGTGATAATTAATTTCTAATACACATATTTTCTAAAATCGGAAACGATTCTCTTTTTCAAACTTCGGACCCGCTGATTCATGGGTTGAGTTTCAACGTCTAGGTTACTTTTGTATTGATTATGTAAGAACAAATTATTTTAAAACAATCCTTAAATTTAAAGCTGTAAGTATACAAAGATAGTTCATATTCAGTTTAATATAGACATTACTGGCGTTAATCCAGGTCGTAAGCCATATTAACCTGATGGCTTCGATTAGTAGCTTTTGCATGGAAGAGTAACAAGCATCCACCTACCTTCACAAACGTGCACCCTTAGAATATTAATAAGTTAGCATACCTCAGCCATGTCAAGCAGCAGCTTGGAAACGAGGTGCGAGTGCTGCTTGAGAGTTTCCCCGCGCATGAACCAGGTGGCGGGCGGCGCGGGCGTCACCGTACTGCCCATCGTGATGGACCCCGAGCTGGTGGACCCTCCCGCCCCTTTCACCTTCACCTGCACCGTCACCGCCTTGCCCAGGAAACACACCAGGTGATCTAGTAGCGTCACCCTAGGGAAATGTACAGTAAAACATAAAACATTGTGTCATGACTAAATTACTATGAAAGTATTTCTTATCACATCATAAGAATGAAAGGAAGTGAACTCAAAATTTCAGCATATTGGTTTAAATACTTAAAACTACCCTAAATAACGTAGTCTATCGTTTAGCGAATTGAAAAGTTACGATTTCGTACTAGAAAAGAGCAAACAAAAATCTTAAGTCAAGGAGACTTACTTAGACCGCGTGCTTTGAAAAATAGCCCAAAAATTCCTTAAATCAGGTCCCCATATTCTCACCTTTGATGTAACGAAATGTAACTATTTATTCAACAATACTTGATACCCAACTGATATTACATATTTTAATCACATAAGGATTTTATACGACGAAAATACTTTACCTCATCTCAATGTCATTTCCAAAGTTAAGTGCCGCAAGCATCTTCTGCGGTGATATTTCAATGATAATTCGGCGAAGTAGTGAAATGACCTGAAACAATAATGCTGTTATACACGTTGTGCCGTTAAGGCAGGTCATTGGCGAAGGCAAAACCTATATTAATAGACTGAGAGATTTGCTCTAAGGAATGACTGCAATTTTAGGAATTAAGAAATATTATATTTAAAATTTTGAAAATAATTATGCGTCTTTCAAACCTAATTCATTTTCCGATAGGGTAGTACAAAACTAATAAACTAAAATTTGTAAATACGGAATGAATTAACGTTACTTAAGTATCTAAATATTGTGCATCGCAATCTGTAAATAACTGTGCAACATAATATTTTTTCTATAATTTCGTTATTTAATATTCCTCACCTGTCGCTGTACTCGTTCGCTTCCCGTATGTAAGAGGGCAAGTAAATCAGGGAGCAACTCGGTGCGCTGAGCGAGATGCGCTCGGCCCGCAACGCTTCCGCTTAGTGCGAGCAACTGTGTTGAATTAATGCATATTTAAAATGTAGTAATGAATATTGTTTCAATTTAAAAATTAGATGAGTAATGAGCAAAACTATCGTAATACCTCTATATTATATATGAAAACGTAATATTTTTACAAATTTTCTGAAAGTAATCCCCCTTGCAGCGACCACCATTTGTATACCATTCTATTGTAAGGAAGATTAAAAGAGAATACAGTAATAGGTATTGTTGGGGCGGTTAGTTCAAATGGAAGGTTATGCGTGCATAACAACATCGTAATGAAGACTGTTTACATACATTCATTGTAAGTTTAATAACGTAAAGGTGGTAGAACCAATATTGTTCGACTGGGGCAGTACCACCGCCACACCTATTTGTAACGTGAAGCAGTTCTTGCGTTTCGGTGGAAGGGTGTACTTGTCGCCTCAATTATATATGAGGCTATCATCTTAGTCCTCGGGAGTAGCAACGCATCTGTGACCGACTTCAGATAGAACCCCTGTTCTACATAAAATTGCTTATCGATGTCCATGGGAGGCAGTGACTATTTACCATAAGGTGGACTGCATGCTCGTTTGCTACTTCTTTCTTATAAAAAAAAGTTTACGTTAGGTTACATGAAATAACTCCCGTTTCATCCTGAACAGAGACGTAACATCAATACCGCGTTGACTAAAGATTGCAATTGCGTACCAACCAAGTAGAGCAAAAAATATGCAGAGGTGTTAGCCAGTAGAGTCGTTACACCGCGGAACGATATAATTTAGCAGAAAAAAGGGGATAAGAACAGTTACCATGGAGAGCATCTCGAAGCAGTAGTTGTCCTGCTGGTGGTGATGCGCGCGCGGCGTGTCGTCCGCGTCGCCGCGCACCGCGCTCTCCGCGCACAGCAGCGCCGTCTCCCAGTCGTCGCGCACGCGCGCCGCCTCGCAACCGATCGCGATCACGATGTGCGACATCACCTTAACGACAAACACGCACAATTCTAATGAAAAATCGTTCATATAAATAAGTTCAGGTCATTTTACTAAACTTTATATAAATTTGTAGTGGGAGAGTCGCCTCATCAATTTGGTCGCATAGCATGCTTAAATATTGTCTATTTAAGTTTATATATAATAATAGATATTTAAATCTAGAAGTATGCACATATGTAAGATACATTCAGATATACTTATACATATATATTTATATGTGTGACACCTACTCAAGAACACTAACTAACCATTATAATAAAAACTAAGTAATACATTTAAATTATGTAACAAAACAAAAAATGAATAAAACTGGTATAAAATTAAACTGGTAAATGTATATAAAATTGACCCTGGTATAAAATCGAAGGCGGAATTCCTGATAATTACAACAAACCTTATTAAAATCAAACTGCAATCACCGAATCTTACAAAATATTCCTAAGGTTTGCTTTTTATATGTGCATCCCAACCGTACAAGACGCAATTGGGGCACGCCCACTTGTATCTCGTCCTCTCGCGAAAAGCATAAGCAAGTTCATTTATGTATGTAACGCCCACAAATGCGGGATGCGCGTGCGGGCGTTAACCTACGCAACACCAAAAGCTGGCTTGGACAGCGACCACTGTGCCTAAAATATTATTAAAATTATTTTACTAAAATTATCATTATGATGATGTACCTGACATTGCAGCGACGTGAGTTTATGCCCAGCGAACAGTATGCCAACGACATGCTCGCGCAGGTCACTGTCGTCTCCCACAGTCTCTTCCGCGGCGATCGCTTCTCCCGCTTCGCTGCCGCATTCTTCCCATTCCAACAGTTTACCGAACACCTGACAAGGATCAAATATTTGTAAAATTTTCAAACGTTTAAATACCCTTGAAAATGCTGTTTTTCGTAAAATTGAATCAAGTCGGATTAAATTTTAATAGATCAATTTTATGTTTGTGGACAATATATACTATACATAAACGGATGCTTTTGCCTTATATACTAAATTCTGCAATAATCCGTCGAATCAATTTCAACAATTTAATTTGCGCAAAAAAATTGCGGCGAGAATTGAAGAGTATTTATTCATATAGAATACTGAGTATACACGAGTGCGAGTGCTACGAGTCGCTTTCTTAACAGTGCCTGGACTCCTTACGCCGTTCTACATTTTCATTTCTTAAATTTACTTAAAAACGAATCACATCTATTTATGTCGATATATACATATATGTATATATCGGCACTTTCCTAAGATAACCTGGACCCAGAAGACCTCCATGTTCATTAAGTGTCTAAAAAACCAACATGACAAATAACAATACTGGTGTACCTGCGAGGTGAGCAACCGGAACACCCTGAGTGTGTCGCGTTCAACGAGCGCGTGCAGCGGCGGCGTGGCGGCGACGGCGGCGGGCGCGGGCGCGGGCGCGCTCAGCACGCGCACCTGCCGCACGCGCACCGCCGCCTCTGGCCCGCGCATCTCGCACCGCACGCGCACCGTCGTGCTCGGCATCCCTAATTCACATGCTAGCTTTCATTACATTGTCCATTTTAAGCTCGGGGCAACAGTAATGAGTACTATAGAATATATTATACAATATTATATATTGACTTATTAATATACAGTAGAACCTCTTTAAGTCGAACCTGGATAAGTCGAAAACCTCCAAAACTCGAAAAAAAAATTTGTTCCCTTCCCCTCAAGCCCCAAAACCTCTATTACTCGAAATATCAACCCTCTATTAGTCGAAATAATCAGTGAGAGTATCCTCTATAACTCGAAAAAGCAATTATTGCCTCTATAATTCGAAGAAAATGAGTTACCGACTTTAAGAATTTGCCGACAATATGTAGATAAAAATATGTTTTTTACCACTGTAACTTAAATTTTCATTTATTTCACCTTTCTCTAACTCAAAATTAGTAAAAATTAATCTTAACCTCTACAAGTCGCATCAATTTCCGCCTAAGTCGAAATCCTCCATAAGTCGAAAACTCTATAACTCGAATTTTTTAGCGTCTCTCTTGATGTTCGACTTATAGAGGTTCTACTGTATAACAATAGCATTTTTTTCTGTCACATATCTTTGTTAACAATAGCACATATCTGTTATGATAATGAGACATTTTACTA
Source organism: Cecropterus albociliatus (assembly GCA_018250195.1). Classification (NCBI taxonomy): domain Eukaryota; kingdom Metazoa; phylum Arthropoda; class Insecta; order Lepidoptera; family Hesperiidae; genus Cecropterus; species Cecropterus albociliatus. The sequence goes on along the minus strand of DWND01000389.1, from coordinate 900 downwards.
CTATTATGTAGCCGCACCCTAAAATAATGGCGGAGCGAATACACATTTAAAAGGGAGAAGTATTGCTAAATTGATTATTATTTTCGACATTTACATGTTAATTTTTCATGAATAAAATAGCACAAATCTAATGTAGGGACGACATAAAGAAAAATCTTGGTCTAGAGGCCCCTAAATGATGAACATGACACTACATATTTTTGTTTTGTTTATATAATTTGTATATTTGTATATTGAATTTTATAATATCATTTAAAAATATTTAATTGTATTCTCATTCTTTCAAAGATTAACAGCATATTTTAAAGTTTCCTCTAAATTACGGGTTTTGGAAATGATCCAGAATATATTGTACAGTAGTCCATGAATGTCTATTAAAATTAATCAGGTACATAGTTTGATGTGATCGCTTGTAGAATATTGTGTCCAAAATGTTTTTTTTTTTGCTTTGATATTTGCATGTTCTACAATTAGACACAGACTAGATCAGATTCTCTACCTCTAATGCCTAATAGATCTGAAATTATGATTTACGCCTTCGTTCTATGGAGATTTTTCTCGTTGTATTTTAACCTATTTATTATATACGTCGTTGTTTCGTATTTTGATCCCTATAATTTTGAATGCACTTTTGCATGTCGAATAGCAGACAATATTGTAGACAAACAGTAGTTACACGTTATTAGAAATGGCTTTTATCGGTTATTCTACTTCGTCTTTATAATGGACAATCTGCGGACAGTTGTAATACTCCTGCATACAATAGTGAAGGTAACATTCTTATGAAGTCAAATATCTTTGATAGTATAACTTTGAATAGTTTACTCAAACTTCTTTCACAATTTCATTCGATTAACCCATCGAGCTCCGATACCTACACGTAGCCGATATTTGACAATG
>DWND01000388.1:0-10679 GCA_018250195.1 Cecropterus albociliatus | reverse complement strand
GAAGAAAATTTTTTTTAGAGATGTAACTTAAATTGTAGAAACAAAAATGTTAAGAAAAGCAGTTGTCAGCGAAACAAATAGATGGCACTCCCCCCCCCCCCATAGCCCCTACTGAATATTGCTAACGATTTCACTTCGCTCAAGTTTGGTATATACGAAATAATAATAAATAGTTTTCACCTCTGCCGTATGTAAATTGTACACACATTAATGTATTTTTCATTCAATCCATGCGTTTATTACCCTAATACAAAAAAAAATTTGTAAAAATATGTCTTCGGTGCTTTTTTAGCCGTTTAGAAAGAGATCCGTCAACGAAATTAATAAACATACTTTGCACTAATTATTTCGCATTCGGCTGGCTCAGTCAAAATTTTGGTATAAGCGGATGTGAAAAACTAGATGTAATAAAATCACTGCCAACAAAAACGCGAAACAACCAATTAGGTGTTCTCGAAGAAACGGTTTTTATAAATATCATTTATCAGTGAGTTGATATGTTTGTAATTGCATTCTTACCTGTTCTAAACGACGTCGTTACAACTATCAAAATGCCATTAATGATAATCGTGGTATTGACAAAGCAATTACAATTCAAAACAATAAGATAAACTATTGTAAATTGACCGTTATTCTCTCAATTGTTATATGTTCATACCTAACTCCCCCGACCTACTCGGCCCTCGGAAATATTTATGGGCATTAAAATCAGCGCATGTTCTTAACATAAGTATACTCTCTGCAAAATCCTGCATGAATATATCCTCTATCAGATAATGCCCCTTTAAAGCTTCAGTACCGTGATAAGAATAAGCTGTCGAATTAACAGCTATATTGAAATTGACAATTCCTTTCATGTACATATGTCTACAGAGTCGAGTACTCGTAAACTAATCCGAATATGTAAGCAGCACACATCTACGTGTGTTGGCGCCTTGTCATTGAGTGTACCACCGTTTAAGGTAACGAATGGCGATTTGAATAATTAATCAATAAGCCTTATTATGTAAGCCTTCATTAAAATTGTTGGCGGTCATTCAGTTATCTTAGTCCTCTATATACAATCCAACCTTGTATCTCCGTGCGTTGTTGTCGTATAATTTGCTCTTATCTCAAAGCCAATGTTTGCAGTTGATATGCAAATTATTTAAACAGTTCTGTTTAATAGGGCAATAGTTGTCTCAGCTGCGTTATTTTCGGTAAATATAGGGGAATTATAACGATGTATTCTGTCGTGGAATTTAGAAATATTTTTTATTTTGTTCACAGTCTGTTCACGGGTAAATTGCGCAATTTTATCCACTAACTCTAGATTTACAATGATTGCATACGACAGGCGGGGTTTGCTATTGATTTTAAAGTCATGTTTCGTTTTATATGTAAAAAGTTAAAATCTTGAAAAAAATTGAATTTGAACTATGCCTTTGCAACTCAATAACTTATTAAAATACATAAGTAAAAATATGAGCATTTTATAATTTGTCTCTAAAATTTTAGAATTATTTAAATGTGGTTAATTATTACAATACATTTTAGAGATATTACAGTTAATAAAAAAAGCTCCTTCAAAAATACTGAAAATAATAATAAGAGCAAACTTCCAAGTAACATAAGAAGTTTTAACATGATCAAACAGTAAAGTAGGAAGAAGTACTAAAATACATTGCATTGAACCGAGATAGATCTCGAGACAAATATGGATAGGACTGAGAACGCCGTTTATGTCCATTGTCACTTCAACCATAAAATCGTTGTAATGGTGTTTATGACGTGAACAGAAATAGAAGACGATGATAAATAGTAATTTATGACATGTCATTAGATCGGAAATTAACGACTCTCTAGAATAGACGAGCTACCGGTAAAACTAAAGGAACTATATCGAAAGAAAGTTATGTCTCGATACTTAAAGTTATTATAGCAGTTGATTTACTTTAGAAGATATAGTGTAAATATGAAAAAGTACGAAATTGTAGAATGTACAAAATAAATATGGTTTAGAAGGCGCTAGCACTCAACTGGCCATTTACATTAAGAAGGTTGAATGAAGATAATGAATAATAAATAAGTAGAAAGCTAAATTTAAGAATCTTTGCAATGTAAATAATTGGCAATGTGGTAAATTTAACTTACAACTTAAACTTTGGAGCACAGTAAAAGCTCCTTTTTCGCTAGTATTCACGAACGAAGAAAGAATTCACGATGACACGAAATTTGTTTACTTGTACCGATTACAACCACAAATTAAGATTTTATTAGTCGTGAATACTGAAAACGCGAATGCGGTAATGGTGTATAAAGAGTTGTGATTGTATACTGTTGTAAAACTAATAACCTTGAAATATGACATTAAAGTTTTAAACTCCGTAATTTGTTAATTTATTTTAAACAATACTTTATCTGCGCCGTAAAATTACTTACCGCAACATCTTTAAATAAGGAACGTTATGAGATTGTAGTTAATGTAATTTTATTATTTGCTTCAATATCAACAAGTTTTAAATGAAATCGTCTGAGATGCAAGGAATGCCCTTCGCGGTGACCTTAAAGATATTTAGCAAATGTGTATGCTCATATGACTCATTCATATGATTGGATGCGGTATACAACCTTGTTCTTGTTACCATAAAAAAATTCATGATTCTGGCAAAAGAAATTTATGATTTACATGTTTGTTTATCTTATCCAGTACAAGCGTGTTTATTTCTTCATCAGATTTTTTCACCGTATTTTTAGCTTAGTATTTTTCATAATATTGAAGTAGCAAGCAAGCATACAGTCCATCTGATAGTAAGTGGTCACTACCGCCCATGGACTTCTGTAAGCAACTTCGTATAAGACACGGTTTCTATCTGAACTCAATCACAGATGCGTTGCTACTCCCAAGGACTGAGATAGTTGCTCCTATATAAGTGAGCCGCCAACCACACCCTTCCAACAAAACACAAGAACTGCTTCAACCCCGGTCGAACTACATTGGTTCTACCAACTAGTGATAAACTATAATTATTTACGGTAAGTTGTCTAACGGTAAGTATCGAAGTTGTTACTTCGATACTTACCGCATAAGCCAGAAAAATAAAATGATAAGATCGATGAAAGAAATAGGGTTCCCGTAATGCTAGAACATAAAGTACTTTTAGTTTGAATGCTTACGTTATGCCCAGTAACATTTTACGACTGATTGTAAATGGTTGCCATTAAAAACCAATATAGCATCCATCGGAGTCAGTGGGTGATGACTTAAAGTTCACCCATTCGTTGGTGGCCGTTTACAAACTCGCGTTTTTATTATTGTGAAAGCCTGTCACAACATTTGAATGTTCATTCAATTTATCGTTTATTCTCGAACATACATTTACTTTATGTCCGTTTGTTGCTACATCTTTATAGAATTCTTTAATATAATGTTAGTAAATGTCACGTATTTTAAATTCGTCATTCATGGACTCTAGACTGGTTTTTTTACCATTACTTAATCAGGCGAAATGGATGTTCTTAATATCATGAATCACGTAACTGTAATACTTGATTTACAATTTGTGCGTCTGACGATACCCCTAAACCAGATTCAGTGACTCATACGTCGACGGAAGCAAAGTGAACGTTCACGGACGAAGACGTCCAATATAAGTTGAACTGCTAAGTTCCCTCTTAGGTCCTTTACTTAAAGATGGGAAGGTAAAATATCACAAACTTGAAGGCTCATCTAATGCGCCAAGTCATGTGCACTGCCCGATGACGTCACAGGGCTACTGATCGCTTTCTAGACTTTTTTCTCGTGGCGTCGACAACCCGTAACGTTGCTCAGACCGGATGATAAGATTTTTTGTTCCACTTGTCTCTTGACTCTTGATAGGAGCAAAGTCCATGTTGTGAGCACGCGAAATATTGAGTTGTTATTTCATTAACGTTTTTTGATCTCAAATGTTATAACAAAATGACATGTGTTTAAATGTAATTCAATTATAATAACACTTTATTGACCCTTGGCTATTATTAATATACGTATGTTAACTTTTATACAAAGCAGTATTTTGAGCTAAGAATAGTTAATCATTATGATTGGATTTGGGTACCTATGGGATATTTTTTATCATCTGTCCATCAATCTGAACATCGTATGTAAGCTTCTTCTATGAAGTATTTATAATTTTGTTTTGTTTGACAGAATTCAAGAAAGATTGGTCTGACCACGCGCTCTGGTGGCCTACGCGCAACAAATGGCTGTCGAGACCCAAGCACACCCTGGACCAGTACGGCGTCCACGCGGACGCTGCCCTTCACTTCACGCCCATGCACAAACCACTCCGGATTCAACTGCCAGACCTCAGATACATTGACTGCAAAATTGACTTCTCTATTGACACATTCAGCGCTGTGGTTCACTTGTGTAAAAGTCTCGGTAAGTTCATTACTAAAAAAAAACCATGCTTTCGTAACGAACAAATATTTAATCCCTTAGAAGTATAAATTAAGTTTTTGAATATTTTTTATCTCTTCTCAGTAATACGTAATCAGTAATACGTTTTTAAAGGTGGTAGAACCAGAGTAGACCGGGGGAGTACCACCGCCACACCTATTTCTAGCGTGAAGCATTTTTTTGCGTTTCGACTGAAGGGTGTGGTTGCCGGCTCACTTTTATATGAGGCGACCATCATAGTCCTCGGGAGTAGCAACGCATCTGTGGTTGACTTCAGATAGAACCCATGTTCTATTTGAAGTTGCTTACAGGTGTCTATGACCGGCAGTGACCACTTACCATCAGATGTACTGCATGCTCGTTTGCTACTTCAATCAGATAAAAAAAAAAATGAAAAAAACACTATATCTATTTATTTATTAATGTTTGCTTTTTTACATACCAAGACTATGTGCATAGGCATTCATACGTTGCTAGATACATATTTTGAGGTATTATTCTTATATTCTATCCCGCAGTAATCTAAAATTACGCGTTGTAAAAAAGATTTTAGACTCGGTCATTTGTATATTGCAATTTGAGGGACACTTAGCCCGCCTGCCAAAAAAAAAGTAATATAATAGGATATATATATATATACCACTCTACCTCTCTCTCGATTAAAGTCTACTTAAACGTGCGTCAATTGCTTGAGAGCGTCCCTAAATACATTTTTTGTAAATGAACAAATGACCAGTAGACATGTTGCTAATGCAGTATTTGACAGATTGCCAATATCATTCACTTCTGTTGACGACAGCTCAATAACAGGACAGAGTTACTCATTCACACTCATTGTTCCGTTAATCTCGTGCTAGGTAGCCTTGACGTAACTCGTAACTAAGATAGATAAGAATGTGAATTGGTCTGGTGTCCAATCCTGACATGTTTATCTCCATGAATATGTCATTATTTTGGCGACCCGCGTGGCAGAATGGTCACCATACCAGTCCGACACGCAGTTGATTCTGGGTTCAAACTCTAGCCAGACATATATCTGAGTAATAAATTTAGATTCTGTTCTGAATCTGAGTGTTTGTATATTCGTCTTTATATGTCCTTGGTTCACAAGACCTATGGGACTATGGGACCTAACGTTTTTATTTTTATAATTATTTCGCAGTTCTTAGAGCGACATCCATTGTACTGAAATATAAACATACATATATTAACCGTGAAATTAATGGTCAGTATTAGTTTGTTAATTTCGTAGCGCTTCTCTTACAATCACAGCAAATCACAATGAACTATAATCATAATAATAACCTTACATAAAAAAATCTTGATTTGTATCGAAGTTTTTATGAACATAGAAGATGATACAAATTTTCATAAATTTTCCTAGACAAACAACGTTACCGTTAATATCAGTAGAAAATGAAATTACCTTCATCATTTTGTCAAATCGTGCATATATGTAGTAGCTCCCTGCGGTAATGGCGGGCTACATTCGGAAATAGGCTCTAAAATTTGTGGACGGGAAAACAACCAACCTATGTACATTTATTGATAACCATGGAGTGCTCAATGTAAGTGCGTAATTCGTAAATGGGGATTCAAGATAATTTATCTGCTTTCAATAGTGAAAAACTAAAATCCCGTGTGGCAAATTTAGGGGGCGGAAAAAATATTTACTTTTTTTTGGTCGTTGAATCGAAAAGAAATCGGTGTTAAAAGACTAAATAGCCTAAAAAAATGTGACATATTTTTTTCCAACATCATTTTCACAATTTTTGCTAGAATATGTTAGAAATACAGGGGGTCCACCGGAACTAGATAAATTTTGATAGTGGCCTATGAGAGGTAAAATGTCTGTGAATTACTATATCTATACTATAAACTATAAATTACACTGAAGCGAATAAATATCGTAAAAGATTAAAGATTGTTCGAAATTAATACAAACCTACAACTTTGTCCCATCCGCAATAAATATTGAAATGTATGTACACTAAATAAAAAAACTAGAGGGTACCAATAGATCTTCTTTTCTAGGTTTCGACAAGTACAAAGGCGGTCTTGACACAGTACACGATCTAACCGGTTTGTACTCTGTGTACACTAACTGGCGTGGCATCGAGATAATGTTCCACGTTTCAACGCTACTGCCCTACGAGCGACATGATCCACAAAAGCTCCAACGGAAACGACATATAGGGAACGACATAGTATGTGTAGTGTTCCTTGAAGCTGACAATACCGCCTTCTCGCCGGCTTGTATCAAGAGCCATTTCCTGCATACGTTTATTTTAGGTGAGTATTGTGTGAGATTTCAAGCTTAGAACAAATTTAATGTCAGATTAAACACAGGTCAGAATAATATTAAAAAATTCATAGATATGATACGTGTGATTTTCCTTTTAAACAGATGAATAAAAAAAATCACATACAACCAAATACAACTTTACTAGAAATGAACAACAGTATCTGGAAACAAACAACATGTCAAAATAAGCTCCAACGATTTATTAAACACTATCATGATCAGTTTATTCCTGGAAAGTTCGATGATCCTTTTACTTCAGTACATAGACAGACATTTCAATTTACAAATTCAAAGCAAGTCCCCATAATGAATCAGAATAGTAATACTAGTAGGTAAAAGACGAATATATATTTAACATTCCAGTCAGGGTGTCTGCTAAAATCAAAAGGCGACCCACTAGATATGAAGTGTCGGTGGTGACCCGCGACGAGGTCGGCGCTTACAAGCCCTACTTGTGGGAGCAGAGTGTGTTCGACAAAGGACCCATGTTTAGGTCTGTACTACTTGTAAATACTTGACGGATCTTGATCGCATTTCTATTTTGGTATAATGATTATTTATGGAACCATGTATGCAGTGATATATGCAAAACTGGTAAATATGTGAAATTACACGTTGATGGAGTTCGATTTTGGATAGCACCATTTCTTCTTCCCGTAAGTGTTGTAAGAAGCGACCAAAGATCAAAAAAATAGGAGATGTGTAGTAGGGTCTTCCTGTATAACTTCAACACCCCTTGCGATCACCATACTTTTGACAAAATACCTCTTTAAGATTTGGACCCCAAAAGGCATACATAGATAACCTCTGGTTTTCGTTTTGTTTCGATACTTGGCAAAAACGATTGTTTCCTGTCATTATAATTTGTTGTATTAACCTGTTAACCCTTCAATCATGTCAGGGAGATTTCCTTTATTGGAGGGGTGTGAAATAGTTAAAAAAAAATTGAACTTTATATAAATTATATGAGAGAGATTTTTACGGATTAGACTCATGTTGCATAGTGCAATTATCATCCTTGTACAATATGTTCTAAAGCAATTAAAACACAGACAAAGAACAATCAGCTTTATATTAATTAAATAAGTATGTACCTACTCTATTAATAGTGCAAAACTAGAACATTTTATACTTACTAGATTATATTGTTTTACAGAGAATGGCTACTAACAAAGATTGTGAATGGAGAAAGAGCATCATATTCTGCGCCAAAGTTCGCTAGAATGCAAGAACGTACCCGGAGTCAAATGTTGGAAGACATCGTCGCAAACTTACAGAACCACGCTGAAACTGGGCAAATACCCAAACCTTACAGAAGAGGTAAATAAAATACAATCAGCATTACCTTTTAATATACCAACACTTACATAGTTGCGCAAATAATTTCGTTAAATTAATTGGTCTCTTATATTGTCATACAGCCGTCATACTAATTGGATCGTTGGCTAACTGCCGAGAGTAACAACAAATACTCGCACTGTTAACTGCGAACACCATAAGAATTGCAAATAAGGAAAACGAGATTCAAAAATAATTTTAATTTAATCAATTTTTGATTTTTATATGCAGAATTTTCACAACTCCTCGTGAGTGAAATAATAAATTATTTTATTCCAGGATCTTGGCGACCGATAGGTCACATGCGTCCATCTTCACCTTTACTGGATTCAGTTAGAGACCAGTTCGAAGATTATGACCAGTTGGCTAAAGACTTCACCCGAGTGTTTCTAAATAGCGAACTTAATTCAGCGCAGAATGCTCAACTGTTTGATGTCGTATTTCTCGTAGGACAATCCAAGCAGAAAACCAAGTTTATTGGAGTGCGCGCTATACTTGGCGTAAGAAGCAGGTAAAGTACCCTAATAATCTAAGTTTTCTTTAAATTAGTACTATTATTTTGTAAGTAGTTAATGACGTCAATGAACTGTCGTCTATACAAATAAATATGATCCCATTTGTACGAAATAGTGACAAAAGATGGCCAATTTTCATTCTATAGGTACTAATTTCATTGAAACGAAATAAAATATATTAACAGGAACAGATTCTTTGAGCTACATACGTACCGGTTCAACTTCTAACATCTCGACCTCACGGCTAGTGAAATAATCAGGAAACCCAAGGCTTGTGTTAAAAGTCAAATTGAACAGAAAATCATATGCAATAAATTTATAAAATACACGTTTCTTTGTACTTCTGTAACACTGCTAGGTTTTACTATGTACTGTCGTAATTTAATAATGGACGATGAAAAATTTTAAAGCATTTTAATAACATCTCATTAATGTACAAAAAAAAATGGCACGATAAAAGATAAATCTCGTTAGCCAATGTAATTTAATGTAATTATCTATTTTTTTTTTGGTACTGTTTTATTTTATGTATATTTTTACCCGACGGCATCAGAAGGAGGGTAATGTTTTTTGAGCGTATATATGCATATATGTTGTATGTATGTATGTATGTATGTTTGTTTGTTTGTTTGTTTGTATGCCCATTTCTTTGGCACGCGCTACAGCCCAAACAGCTTGACGGATTGTGACGTGTGGCATATCATTAAGATCGTCTCAGTTTGCAATTTTTGAAAATGGCGCCTGTAAATAGAGGAAAAAGGACGCAGAGCGTTTTTTTTTACTATTACGACAATATGGATATCAAATGAAAGCCAGTAAATAGACCAATCTAAATATGTATCATTATAAACAAAAATTTCGTTATAAGCAGTCGAATTTTTGTTTTAATGTTTATAACCATGTTACCAGTAATTTCTTTAGATAGTCCTTATGACTGTCTGTTTTTTTCTTAAAGAATAAGTAAAATACTATTCAAGGCGAAAGTTATATGAAAATACTATTTTTCAGACATCTACGCCCTATTGAGCAGTATTAGCATTTACACAGAAGTGAACATAATAACCTTCTTCAATATCTTGCTGAGAGTGACCAACAAAGTAACTATTCAAGAGGCCTCGCAACAGCTTTGTACTGTGACTGAAACTAATAGTAAGTATAGATTTTATCCATTCAGCCCTTTGAGGTCCTCTGCTGAATATATTTTACCAGGTAACAGAACCAGTGTAGCTCGACCTGGGAGGTACCACTGCCACACCTATTTCTAGTATGAAGCTTTTCTTGCCTTTCGTTGGAAGGGTGTGGTCGGCTCACTGTATATGAGGCGACCATCTCATTCTTCGGGAGTAGCAACGCATCTGTGATCGACCTCAGATGGAACCCCTGTCCCATATGCAGTTGATGACATGAAACGTGCGGAACGGTTCACAGTCCCTTACCGCAATGGGTTCTGTTCAATCCCCGACCAGGCCGACACACGACTGATGAATTAAGATTTCTGTTCTGGGTTCGAGTGTGTATGTATGTGTGTCGTTTTTTTTGTCCATGGCAACCAAAACACAGAAGATAATTCTAGTGTGGGTCTATGAGTGTAAAAGCGTTTTCTCCTAAATTTTTGTGAACAGTTTCTGACGCGCATTCCAAACAGACATGTGTGTCGGTGACCGCAGTCAATGTTAGTCTATCTGGCCTAAATATTCACATATTTTATAGTAAAGCATATTAGTATCCACAGGTAAAACTTTGATCTTATCTGGGGTTGATTGCAGATATCCAATGGCGGCAGTAGCATCAGATGGACTGCATGCGTGTTTGCTACTTATAGTATAAATACATTAAATTTAACGTAGTATATTAATATCTCCGGTTTATTTATTTACAATAAACGTTATACTGAAATTACAATATAAAATACTTACACTTATTGTAGCAATAAGTAGTGGACGTTTGCCAGGTGGTAGAACCAATGTAGTTCGATCGGGGAAGTACCACCGCCACATCTATTTCTAGCGTGAAGCAGTTCGGGCGTTTCGGTGGAAGGGTGTGGTTGCCGGCTCACTTTTATATGAGGCGACCATCTCAGTCCTCGGGAGTAGCAACG
>DWND01000387.1:0-10679 GCA_018250195.1 Cecropterus albociliatus | reverse complement strand
GTATCCAGATCCGAAATTGCATATCCATAACATCCCTAACATGAACCCATTGTTTGTAATACACGGTGTATTAAAAATATGGTGCTTAATTATATATACAAACGTTCAGATTCCGTAAATAAATCGAGACTACTTTAAATTATAAATTAAAGTACAAAATCGCAGTATGTGTTTTGTGTTTAAAAATTCACCAGCATTTTTTAAACCACTTCCAATGTACTGACAGAGCGCTGTTATACTTTATTTAATAATCCTAGATTTTTTGTGTCAAAAACTACATTTTATCAAATATTTGTTACTTGGTATCAATCCTCCACACTATTTATTTGTAAATATATGTTATGTGCGTGGAACTTATATTATAAAAACATCATTTAATTTATATCCCGCCATTGGTTCCTTGGAAGAAATAGAAGTGATCAATTTCCCTGATGATTCCCAATTCTGTTAAATCATAGTTAATTTGATAATAGACAAATTGCTCGGTCTCGTGATAGCGCAAGTTCGTCTTCCTTTTCAGTCTTAGATTCCTAAAACCGACCTATATGAAGTACACCTACGAAATGTACATAACATTACAATTTATAATAGTTACATTTCATTCTATCATATAAGTCTATTTATCTAGTTAGCCTGATATTAAAACGTCACTATTGTTATGATTTACTTTGCAGGAAGATGTTTATTTGGCCCGCGAAATTACGACACAAAAAATAGTCTGATCACGTTGGTCGAGACCTTGAGACGGGCCCGACAAACCAACACTAGCTTATTATGTCGACTTAAGGCACTGCACTGCGCACGTGTAAATAATATGCTATAAGTTTTAAGTGCTCGAATTTTTCTCAGACATAAAAATTTTTGAAGTGAAATAATTAATCAGATTAATTTGTACATTCATTGCGTTAATACTAAACGCTCCATAGCCAATATGGATTATTGGACCTCATACTGTATATGTGGTCCATAGGACGTAAAGTATACATTTATCCTCGGGATGCGAACCTGGGTTACATACTACTACAAGCAAAAGGTACTATAAATTACTAAATAGTGATCATCATGCGACGTGGAATGCTGGGAAATAAACAGTTGTTTTTTGGAAAATTATCTTCCTAATCAGATAATAAGAAAGTAGATTCTTGTCTTTCAATAATGTATAAATTGATTGATCGACTTTTATGTATTTTTTTTTTCAATGTGGTTATAATTCATATTCAAAAGATGTATACATAGTTATACTTGATAATTTGGTTTTAAACAACATATTCTAACAAACCTATCAAAGGCATATTATTATACGTTATGTTTCTCATTATTACTTGCAACACAAGCGAGAAATATAAATAAAGAATTGACCAAACCCTTAACAGTGCGAGGCGCGGTCGTAGTGAGTCAGACGCCACTGGCGCGTGGAGATATGAGGGGAGGCCGCAAAGGGTATCGGAGAAACTAAACCTTACTTAGTCTTGTTAACTTACGATGAACATTTCATTTCTCCAACAACATCCACCGTATGGTCAGTCGTTGATTTGTTGACCGGACTTTAGCTACGAGAAAGAAGTTCTTGTATTGGTATCTGCGCTATGAACTCTATGTCATCACTAATATTATCGAGGAAGATATAGTTACGACTGGTTGTCTTTAGATCACAGATTTGAGAACTTAAAAGGTTTAAAAATCTTATTAAATATAAAAAATATCCGTTTACAATAACAAATTCATTACAGCGAGCTGTCCGGTAAATCGAAAAAATCAGTTCAGATTAACCATTTTGTACAGGAAGTAGCGAAGAAAAAAATGTATACATAATTCAATGTTAAATTAAAGTACAAAAAACAATACATCTGTATACTTCTTTTTTTACAAATAAGTTAACAAAAACAACAATAGGTACATCAGCGTACTTACTATATAAACTGTGCAGTTAATGTTTGTTTATGTTCTTTTAACGAGTCATTCTTGAATCGGCCAAGGTCAGCGCGGACCCACACAAGTACTACTTCGTGACAGTTTATTTATTAAATTAACATTGCTATTGCAGCTTTATGGACGTCAATCAGAGTATTATATTAATTGCGTGCTCGTTATTCGGCCTTATAACTCGGCATTCTCACGACTACCATGCTATAAAGTGCAGAGGACATATTTGTACATTCCCGATTTCATGTTATGATTAACGATCTTGCTGCGTTTAGAGAACCCGCTCTAACCTTTGCCTCTACATCGTTCGTTGAACATGATACGCGATTATTGAAAACAATCGCTACTGTTTGCTATTCAAATATGGAATATCACAATAACGTAATAAATTATGCAACTTAAGTGGCCAATGGACTGTCTGGCTACGATCCCGTCAGACAAGACAGTGATTTCCGTTCCCATGTCGACGGCAGAGGGCGGTGGGGCTCGTTAACGCCGTTTTTAGGGCGTGATCGCCGCAACGGCGCATGCCTGCATAATTTGCAGCCCAATTCAATATTACCCCGATTCACTCCTTGCATCTATCTTGCAACGAAACGCGCCATTTATCCGTCTTGTCACGTCCCGCCGCGGTCGACCTTGTATTGAGTTTTCGGACGATAATAGCTAAGGATGCGTCCGACGATCGGAACCTCGTTTCGTCCAAACAATGCTGTGTTTTTACATTTGCGAGGCTTAAAAAGTGCCGTGTCTCGTCATTTTACTTGCAAATTTGTGTGATTATGCATAGTGGAGCCCAGCAAAGATGTATTTACGCTTGCATTGTATGCATTGTGTGCCGAGTACGCGTGTGGGCACGCACCAATGTTCCCCGTATAATGCAACTCCAACAAAGCATACGCTTCCCCTTCGTTTCGTACAGGTTCACTCGACGATGACTGATTCAAATTTTACTGATGTACCTCTTAAGTGTATCACCGACTGCATTTCGATTCACTCGCCCCACGAGTAATCTTTGCAATGGTAACCGTTAACATTAGATATTTGATTCGAAATGTCAAACATGAAATGTTAAATTTTTATTTCAGCTTGAGCGGCTTCGCTTTTTTTAAACAAGTCAGTTGTACTTGTAAGCTGTCTTATAAACTGATGAGTGTACCTACAACTCTTATTAAATACTATAGGCCAAAAGCCCACGCTGTGTTTTCGTTACAACTCCTACATGGCCTACTCTGGTCTGCACCTAACTTCATCGTGCAGTCGGCCGGCGGAGCAGTGACAATTTAGACCAGTCTATGCATAATTTAACCATTAATTCTCAGAATGACTTGGAACTTCTATGTTCGCTAGACGGCGCTGACCAACGCTGTATTATGAATGCGATGGGATTGGATAAAACTTACAAGACTTCGAAATTGTACTTTGTAATGTTGAACTATCCAGACTCAGCAAATAGCTCCCGCTAAGTTTAACAATGCCGTATAGCAGAAAGCAACCAAATTAAATGGTTAGTTGTGGTAATATTTCTCAGTTCCGTACTATTCATGGTCAAGTTTTATACCATTGTGCTCGCTGAATAAAAACAAATGTTCATATCTCCGTGGATGCAGCGTGCTGGAGAAAGTTCGGCTAGGTTCAGGGACGCGCCGGGCTATTTGCGTCGCGCGGCGGGCGATCGACGATGCAATTAAATTTGTAAACGAAGCTTTATGTTCCGAGCTAAATATAAGACGATCCCGCGATGTTGCCGTCTCGTTCGCTGTCAAAGGCCACGACTTTCGTTCGTTGCATTTCTCATGCTACAAGCACTCTCAAAGATGATTGCATGCAATTGTTCTTTGATGCACGTGCAACCACAATGCAGTTGTTTCGTGTTTCGAAATTCCTGTTTAACAGTCTGGCGAAATTGTATAAGACACTTTCACTCTTACACAAAACTGATCGGCCATTACGATTTTACATGAAATTTATTTGCGAGTGCATCACGACTTACGACTTTAATTATATTAAACCCTATATTTCTGCTTCGACTGCCTGTGATTACTAACTGGTTTTATGGCCTCGATTTAAACGGAATACACACAAATTACGTTAAAGATTGAACCTTTTCAATTCTTGTAATTTAGTACCTATTAAAGTACCATTCGAAACCAATTAGATACAAATCAATTCTGATATACGTGGAGGTATAAAAACACATTGTATAAATAACGTTTATACTGACAATAGTATCGTAATTTATGTCTTGCGAGCATGATTAAAGTGCATCTCGGTTTTATCACTCCAGATTGAAGCGAAGGACACGAAAAGAGATTCAACAAATTGAAGCTTCGTTAAAAGAGTGTTTGAACAAATGCTTAGTAATAATCATTTCAATTTGCTCTCGTTTTAGAAGTAATTCTCGTGAGCTTAGTTCGAGTCTTCTCGCACATGATTTAAATTGGTGAACTTATTTCTTGTTACGAAGTTTCAACGTGTATTTATAAAGAATATTTTACGTTTTACGCTTCATTAAATCTTGGATTTCAGCAAAATTTACTACTTTTGCGACATAACGACTGAAACACAGAGCTTTATTTAGTGCAAGCAGTAAACGATTTTGCAGATAAAATTAACGCGTTTGAATTAATATAGTATTTAAGTAATAAAGTAAATCACGAGCGATTGTCAGAATAGTGAGCCGAAAACGCCATTACGAAGAGAATGTAAGAGATGTTGCAATTGGAACCGTTATAGGTAAAGTTCAGTAGTTCGTTGCGCCCGAACACCTCTGCGTTCATTATTTAAAGGTCAGATACGACAATAGGCAGCCCTTCGCTGTTTTAACTTCATATAAATCCACCCATTCTTCACAAAGATTCAAAGTTCTTAAAGAATTCTCGCCCAATGAAAGAGTATTTTCGTATCTTTATTTATTAAGTAAAGAAAGTTAAATACTTTTGAAATTTCTCATAATAGTACCCATAACTTTCAATTTCTTTTTAGCGCTACAATGAAAGATCTTTTTGTTTGTTTAGGTTAACGAACAGTTACACATGAGAGATACAATAGAAGTGAGATTAATAAAATATAGGTAGATGTGAACTAACACCGTTAACCACTATTTACTATATGATACATGTTGAAAACGATAAGTTCTTGTTAATCTATAATAGTTAATCTATAAGTGTTAATGACAAAATATTTATAACACTTCATAAAACACTATGAGTGGTAAGCAGTAATGAGTTTTTAAAAGTAATATAAGTATTATTAATATAATTGTAATATATTTTTATGATTTCATTTGAGTACTAGCGGTCACCATACCGGTCGGAGGTGCAGTGGGTACCAGGTTTGATCTCCGGTCAGACAGACATCTCAATGATGAGTGTGACATCTCAATCTGTTCTGGGTCTGGGTGTTTGTGTATTCGACTTTGTTTCTATGGTAGCCAGGACACAGGAGAAAATCCTACCTTGGGACTATGTGAAAGCGTTTTTATCATTGAAATACTTGACTACAACTTGAATTCTGTTCGACATTGTAATTGGCATAACGTATGTTAGATAATATTAATCAATCAAGTTTAATTAATGTTATTGTTATGTATGCATGGTAACAGAGATGCAAGGGTCCCATTTCAAATGCATATTGCAGATGGTCCAGGTTATAAATCTTGTAATAACGCATCCACCGCAATTAGGGTTACCAACAATTTGTCGACAAAATAAGCTATAAGAATATAGTACACATATAAATCTATAGTATTTTACGCATAAAACATACTATTTAGACAAAAATACATTTATTTTAAAAAATCTGTATTTTTTGTAGTGGATTGTTTCTTTTATAATTGGAAAGACGCGTTCGTTAAATTTCTATTTGATATTGATGTATTTATTTATTAGATAACGGTGTCGAAAATATGTATTGTTAGGAATCAGAATCAGAAGTGGAAAATAAAACAAATACAAATCACACGGCCCTTTTGTACTTATTGTTAACAATTTATTACACTCAAATTTAAAAGGCAAAAAGGCAGTTTGGCCATTCAAACGAGCAAAGGTTCCCTTTGGCAAAAGAACTCGACGAGAAATCACCCAAAAACTGAGCTCGCAAGAGCATTTAAAAACAACAAACGTCACCCACTTCAAAATAACATCTACTGTCAGGAAATATGTCACTCTTCCTCTAACAGTATTTTATGCACTACTTTTGGACACATTAAAAATAATGACAGATAGAATTAGTGACTTAATTAATTGCACTGAATTATTTGAACGATTTTCGTAACTATATGTATTTATCGAAATCGAAAATTGTAGGTAAACGTCGAAGTAAATCTGTTTTAAAAGAGTACATGAGCAATTTGTTTCCATACGCGAGACATCCAGCAATGACGGTCACGGATCGTGGGCTCGGAACTGGCGTTGCAAGTCAACGGAAATTCCACTACGACATTTCCGCACTTTGCGACACATTAAATATATCGCAACACACCGTTTATTTGCATATCGAGAAAAGTTACATGAGAAGCGGATTTTTTTTCTTACATCATAATATTTTAATCAATACATATAATTGGAGTTTAGTCTCAACATTAGAAATATGGAGTCAAAGATTCCTGTCAAAGGTGAGTAAATTTATGGATTAACAAATAATTTACGATTGAAACATTATTAATAAAAAACGATGAATTCCAGTGCTATATTTCACTTAAAATATGAGCACAAATCAATTCAAATAATGAAAATAACTGCATGAAGAAACAAGGGCGACAGAGTGGCGAAAGTATCGGTTGCGGTCCCATTATCGCGACACGGTTACTCCATATTAAGATAGTGTGCCACCATTCGCTACCTGCATGGGAAGCCAAGAGCAGAGCCAAGAGAGCGACAATCTTCATACTAAGATGACTTAAAACACTAAATTCCGAATGTTTTGCACTTGGAATTTGAAATGTGGTACAACTTTTCGTGGTTTGACACCGAAAGCAGTAAAGCAAGTGCTGTTTCTGCCAAATACCAGTGTAAAGCGCTGCTGTGTCCTGATTCGATTTGTTGATAAAGGAGACATACTTGTACGGGGCGGTCTTACTTAGTCCGCAGAGATAGCGACAAATATATGGCCAATCTGAGGTAAGACTCTATTTCTATGTTGGGATGATATCAAGCTTCTAGGAGCAGCAGTAGCCACTTACTATCAATTGGAATGCATGCTCATTTGCTTTAGTGGTTTAAAAGAATGACTAACTGCTATAATGATTTATCCTCCTTCCTTGTCATTCCAACCTCGTCGCCAGTTGGCTGACTAAATTGATATCTCTTGATATCGTCTGAATTATTCTCAGTATCGTCGATAAGTGTATTGTTATGCCAACTCCGGTTACTACGAAACGAAATACGATAATGATAAAGTACTTTCATATCTTATATCGTAGTGTACTCATATGATATCATTAAATTATAGTGCAAATTAAATATAAGAAATTGAACTACGTGCCAACTAAATTCAAATAAATTTATCCTGTTACTTAAGATGATACATAATTTCATATCGTCTATTAAAAAGAGATTAAATAGCAAAAATCAACGGTTTATTCCGGAAATCCTCACCGACAAATCCTACCAGTGGGGATTGTTATATTTTTTTCCAAAAATCACTACTTATAAAACTAACTCAGCTCAGTGGGGATGTCTGAAAACGTCCACGGTCTAACCTTACTCGTTCTACCACCTTGGAAATCTGAATCAAGAATTTTCCTAACTCCTAGGCTACCACCAGACACAACAACTTGACCAGGACTTTCAGAATAAAAGGGATTTCTTTAACTCCTGACATTTTTATTGGAGAAATGAAATTTAATGTATACAATGAAAGGCGAGGAGTGCTTTATCATAAAATTTCGATAAGGAAAACCAATTTAAGTAGGTTAAAGTACAGATTAACCTTTTCTAGGATCGTACGCACAATTTCTCGCAACTGGACAATGCGCGAGTAAGTATCCGGTACGTCCCAAATTACATTTCCGTATTAGCGCCGGCGGCTCGAGCGCGTGCCGCGTGCGTGCTTCCATGCCGGAGAAATCTACTGTAAACTCTGACTCATTGATGCTACTGCTTCTTGACCAATGATACATTAGCAAATACTGATTTCATTTACTGATGAAAAGCAGTACACTTATTGTGATTCGACTCCGAAAGCAACATCGCCACACCTATTTCTGACTAATAACGACAGTGTTATGCATTGCTGTGTTCTGGTCTGAATCCTTCAGAAGTATCATCTGTGGCCATCTTCAGGTAAGACACATCCTATCTGGGGTTGATTACAGATGTCCATGGACAGCAGCGGCCACTTACCTTTAGATGGACGGCATGCCTTCCATATTATAAAAATAATATGCAAGATAGTCAAAGGTGAGGCAAATAAACAAGTTACAAATACAAGCTAAAAGTTACAAATCGATGTATAACGTATTTGAGAAGCACAAAATATGTCAGGTGCGATAAAATTATTGTTTAAAATTTACTGAATTTCTATGATAGTTTAATATTCAATGAAAGTAAATATTAATCGTAGTGGATGATCATAATGAGTTAATGAAAGGTATGTTGTGTAGGGATTTGCCGTGTGACAAAGGAGTGTGCATTATGCGATTCCGGGAAAATGCTGCAAAGTCCGCGGTACTTTCTGGATATTTTGCATGAAGAAACAATTTTATCCATACTGAAAATACTAAATATGGCTATTATTTTATCAAATTGAAACGAATTCAATCGAGTAGGTATGGTCATATATTGAACTGGAGTCACTATATCGACTGGTGACGATACACGCACAGTTATGAGAACATTCCTCGTAAAGGAAATACTGTAAAACCTGCTATTGCACATCGGTTTGCAACTTACTAGCTCCATAATTAATACTTTGTAGCTGGTTGCAGTTGCAAGTTGTATTTTATGACGAAACAAATGTATTCTGCACATTGTCATAAGAATACACTCAACATAGGTGAAGGAAGTAGTTATGTTATAAGTAGTATGTATATATTTGAACATGAATCATAAGAAATATTTGCATTATTACATTATATTAGTCAGTAAAGCTAAGCTAAGATATCATTAATTCAAGAAACGCTATATGCATAGTGCAGTAGTAAAAAAAAAGGACAACGCTTTAAATTAATCATTAATTACATGACATTCATATCCTATCCTATTTGTAACAAGCTTTTACCCCTATTTAAACCCCCTAGAGGTTGAATTACCAAAACTCCTCTCTTATCGCTCACTTACACCATAAAAGGAACCCCTGTACCAAATTTCGAGGTTCTAGGTACAGTAGTTTCGGCTGTGCATTGATATATAAGTCAGTGAATTGCCTTTAATATACATAGATTAAACCCGATAAAAATTTTAAACATACTTTCGATGACACTTGTGTACCTACGGTTAACACAATTATTAAATCACCTCGAAATGATAACCTGATAAAGACTAGGAGGATATTAAAAGAATCTACTGTAATGGCACAGTATTTATAACGGGTTTTATAGTATTTGTTTTTATTAAACGACAAAAATTAGAAACGCAACAAAAAATATTCCCATGAAACGATTACATAAACTACTTTAGGTTAGACAACATAAGTATACATATGAGGCATAAATTAATATAGCTGGTAAAGCACACAAAAGGCTTGGACTCACCAAAGATATACGAGAGTAAGACGGTAGATCGACCTCACTACTATGAACTAAGATAAACCAGAAAGAAGAGACGAACATGAATGTCCCAGCAAAGTGGAGTGTAGCCAGCGTGAGCAACGATACAAACATAAACAGCGCATCGTACTGAGACAGAATTTAGTCAAGGGTCTACTAAATCTAGAAGATTATATTACAGAGAACAATTTTCTAGTTATGATTTTCAGTGTTGGATTATATCAAGATATAGAATAGGTTGTAGCTCGGTGGATTGATAAAATAGATGACTAATTTATGGAAAATTGCATAGCTCAAGCAAATTACAAAATTAGAACTTTTTAGGAATATGCAAATTATGTACGTTTGGCCTGATTAGAATAATTCAGTTTGTGCTAGTGTTGCCACCTGTGCTGTATAATAGTACAAAATATATTTCCATCGGTCGGCGGAAAATATTATTTTCTAAAATACTATATTAATGATTTTTCTTTCTAGGAAATGCAAAGGTCTTGAAAAGAAAATGGTGGCAACCGTATTGAGGTATGGAACTGTTTCGATGTTGAGGTACAGGTTTGTCTCAGCACGATGGCTTTCACCCCCAGGACCAGACGTACCTGTGAGGAAGCCGCGCTTGGCGTGCAGGCGGTCCATCACCTCGCCCACGATTTCGCCTCCTTGGGAAACAATAATCTCTTTATGTTGTGTTTATATGAAATCTACTTGACGTGGCCTCTTACCAACTCGATAAAGTAAATAGGGGCGCATAAAATGCACATGAAAACCCGAGTCGTTTTAAAACTTATGATCCTACAATACTCGGCAAAGATCTACATAGTATATAGCATACTTTATTATAAAAAAAAAGAAGATACAAGAACGCATTCTAATGGAATGCTAAGAAAGAAACCTCAGACGTGTCTTATGCTTCATCAAATAAAAAAAATGTAGTGAAATGAAAACAAACAACTGTGACATTATAGGGGAGCGGAACCGAATACTGGATAGTTGCCCAATACTGGATACCACCTTATTTCCTCTGTTAATAGCGCAATCTTTTTGAAACTTT
>DWND01000386.1:0-10684 GCA_018250195.1 Cecropterus albociliatus | reverse complement strand
TTCACATCATAAATATCTATTACTGTGTGTAGGAAAAGATATTTGTGTAGATCGCGGAGTTCGCCGGATCATGAGAAATAAAAAAGTGAGCCGCTCGCTGCAGATGCATTCTGCATTATTACTGCATAGACAATGTAGCGCTCACAAAAACCGTTGCGTCCGCAAATTATGCCTACAGCCTTCCTCGCTTTGTACGAACGAGCTCTTCAACTCACGTCCAAATGAAGCCGCCTGCATTCACGATCTTTGTTTACAAGATTGTAAAACTCGACAGATGTGCATTGTGCTCTCATCGTTAAATAACGAGCGGTCTTGAACTACTTTTTGTGCTAATTAAACACACGTAATCAAATTCTTTTCTAAACGTGCGTCACGTGTAAATATAAAGATAAGACGCCTCTACGTGGCTGATGGAACGAAACATCACTATCACGACACGTAGAATTTAAGCACCAAAACTTAGAGCAAGTCATGCATGGAATTATGCAAAATGAACTTCCCCTAACACGCATAGAGCTGAACATTCTGCGCTATTATTACATTACAAACGATAGAGTGCCCTTGATAACTTCCCCACGATTCACGGCACACAAGTGTCGTAACAAGTCCAATACTTATTTACATGCAGCAGAATTAAAAACTGTGCCCCATCCCTAACATTGCCATTTAGAAAGGGTTGAACCCTTTGTGAATTTTTTTAGAGCATCGTCAACGTCATAGAAATCGTTCGTCAAACAATGTAAAGGGCACTAGCACACATACGTGCACGAATACATCGCCGCACGCACATAGTCCGGACACCGAGCTGTAGGGCCATGGGACGCGGGGAGAGGTTATCGTTCAATAATGACGTAACACCATGTCGCAAGACTTGCGAGCGAAGCATTCGGAACGGAGCCCTTTCCACTGCTCCCTTTTTGCGGCGAGCCGGCCGCTTTCTAATGCTCATTGTACATACATACGTGGTACAGTGACGGCTAGATCGTAAGTACCCATCGACATCCGTGAGAAACAGCGTGCACGGTAATTACGTACGCATGCAGCGTGAATGTGTGTCTACAAGAATTTTTAACTCTCGAGAATCGTGAATCAACGCCAAAGAATTTATTATAGATCAGCGCACCTGTAACGTTTGCCACACTATGTGCTTTGAACTAGTAATTCGACAAATATTTGATTTGAATAAATTACGAGTAATCAAGTTTCCGTAACTCCACTCGTAGCCACTTATATTTGCGACAAATGTAATATGTGAATCTGTAGTGATTCGGCCAATTTTAAGTGCGAATTGGAGGTAAATTAATTTGCACTTTGTTGAAAATTAGTAATAACTTGTGGACGTCACGCTTCAGTGAGTTTATAGGAAAAACACCAAGAAGACAAGAAATGATATTTCAAATTCCAACAACAGGATAGAAAAACAGATCCATAGCATTTGCGATTGGATGCCGCGTGTTCGCAGCTGCGGATTATGCCTTTTCCGGCCGATTACATTTGGATATTGAATAAATTTAAAAGGAATACATGAGCTGTTTTTCTGTGACATAATCTAGGAATACAAAAAATACTTGAAAATATCAGACCAACGCGATATTGCCGGTGTTGAAAATATATGTGACATTCCAAGTTACAATGATCATACAATAAAAAAACAAAATATACTCATTGTAAACCAAAACCAAACATATAACAAAAAAAAAATACATCTACTGTAACATATGGCGTAACATACAACAGGCGATTTTATCACTAGCGATAGCGATCACTTCCAGAAAACCTTATTGGTTAAAGGAAAAACAAAGCCAACAGAGAGTAGTGTACAAAATTATAACATAACTACTTAGTAATAATATACATATGTGTAATAGTGGTGTGCAAATAATTCGAACTCGATTCGAGTAGAATGTTAATATTTTTCGAAATTTTATGATCTTTCGAATTTTAGAATCGCATATTAACATTTGATTCGATTCAGACGATAATCTTACAGCTTTAAGTAAGTATCATCATTGTGATATGTGGTAAGCGGGTAGGTATAGTGGAGATGTGGTCGCGGCCTTGCAGCGTGTGACGTCGCGGCGCGCGCGGTGACGCGGCGTGACGTTCGGTTTTTTTCGCGGAAATTCCGCAGCGGCCATCGCTCGCGGAACCACTCCGCGAGCCCGCTAATACAGCGCGATATCAATGACGTAACTGCCCACTATCAGAACACCCACAAAAGCAAGGATATGCTTATAATATTCATATCCGTAGCATGTTGTACTACGCTAAATTCCAATATCTATACTTATTCATCAAACAAACATATTTTCATAAAAGACCGATTGTTACTGCGCTATTGAATGTTAGTGACCTACTTTCGTTGCAATGTGTAGTGACCTCATTTCATAGTGTAAGTATATAAGTATGATAACGATTAATTGGTGGAAAAATAAGTAAAAATTACTGCACATTGCTTTTGATAACAATAATTGTAAAGCAAAACGGACAATAAACATTTCAAAGGTAGTGGCGCGGAAACGTTTTTCTCGCAATGAAAACATAAAAACCGTTTGGTGCTCACACGTGTAAAAACAAAAACTCTAGTCAGTGTAAAAACTAGGGCAGGCTGCTTGACACAGTTCCATGTCCTACGTGGGTGGCGGCCCTACAGATGTGGGCGGTTTCTGACGCAACCCAAACAAAGCCGAAGGGCACCCTCTTGCCACATAACATTTCGCAACGAAAACCCTATAACCTATGACTGTTCGACATCCAAACAGATAAACCGACACAGTCACTTCAAAACTTCGAGAAATAATTAAAGGCAATGTTTCTTTGTTCGTGTTTATTAAACATTTGGTGCAGGAAATGTTCGAATGCTGAGGAGGTCATTGACAGAACGAAGACGGTTGCAGCGAGTGCACCGAGCCAGTTCCGGTGCACTACGCGGCAGGTATAAATAGCGATCCGTTAGTGTCGACGACCGCGCGCCGTCACCATAACGCTAGCCCTGCTCCTAACACAAGTTCCGACCTACATAATTTGGTAGAAACATAAAAATTGTACGATGCGCTCGAGCTAGTAATTCTTAGCCAACAAAACTAAGGGTTAGGGAATACTGCGCCGGCCGGGGCGCCGATCTCGAAATGCGGGATAAGGGGTGGAGGAGGAAGAGGAGGGTGGCGGGGTGAGCTAATAACGCATACGCCCTTAGCCGACGATTCGATAGAGGCGGGTAGGTGCGCGCGCGGGCCCTCGCCGAGGTAATCCTACATGCGTGGAAGGGCCCGTCGGTGCGTACGTGACGCGGGGCACGCGGAAGGGGGGAAAGGGGGAAATTCCGCCCCGCCCGCACATTTTCTGTAGCCCTGCTTAGATGCACTCCTCGGCTAGGGTCGGGGACCGCGTCCTCTTTGCGCACTCGCCGCCCGGGCCCGGCCATCCCATTGCAGGCTAATTTACATCGTCGAGTGCGTACCGCTAGCCGTCGATCTCACATGAGAACTTCAACATGTAAATTGCTGTCCCATTCCGGTTCGCTCCGCTATTCTGTTGCTATGTGCCGGCCGAGCTCACATAATCTCACAACCTCGCATATTAAATAACACGGCTATTGTCACGTAACTCGTAGCCAGTTTGTGAATGATGGGTATTTTAAAAGCAATGCGACGATTTATTCATGTTTCAAATGTAAAACGTTCCTGGGAACTCGAGAAAACTGAACGATATTCCAGAATTTCTATTTTATGGTTACGTAGATGCAGAATTAATGGAAGGTCAGCCGTCCACATGAGTAATGTATGAGAATACGATTGTGTAAACATTTTCCAAAGCTAGCGTATAAACGAGTTTAGGACGGCAAATAAAATTCTAGAATGTTATGAGGCGCAAGGTCAGTGCCGTTGCATCTGCAAGTTAATTGCACGCCTACATAATACGAGCCCGGCACGCGCCGACCGCCGCGTAAATAACCGGCCCTCGTAAAACTTGCCATTTGCGAAACCTACTCCAGAACATCTTGGCAGGGCTTTGACACCGACGACTCCACACAAAACAATTTATTTACGGTCCTACAGCTCACGAACACTAAATGTTTCAAGAAATATTCCTGCTTAAAAAAGCAATTTACATGCAAAGATATAAAATATTTCGGTGATCACAATAAACAAGTGAGACAATGCCTAATTTTCCAGAAATATCTAGTGACACGTTCCGATTGTACGTGATGTGATTAATTATTTAATAGTTAAACCGTGACAATGTAACGATTAATTCAAGCGAACGACTTTAAAAACAAATTAAATAATATTCCCATACAAAACTACTGCCTAAATCTATTTCGATATTCTTTATTTTGACTATAAAGAACGATCGAACGAAGATCTTTCTTTCTTTCTTATTTCAGAATAACTATGTTCCCGTGTCCAGTCGGATTACTCAATTTCAATTGAATTTCGCTTTAATATGTAGAACTACTGAAGTTTAATCGAGGACACTTTGACGAAACATCTTTACGATAATTTTTTTTTATCATCAATATACCTCCTGATATATACTGTATCAGTATCACGTAATTAATAATTATAACATGTGTAAATAACAAGAATGAGCCTTTAATGTATGTATGTAGTAGAGTATAAATTGACGGCAAGTCTATATCACGCAAATAATCAACCAGGAAACGAGTTCCAAACGCAAACATTTCTAAAGGTATTATATTTTGAAAAAGGCAATGTGGTGGGTTAATTTATTTTCATTCCACAATACCATTCTGCTTGTATGTAATGCATTGCGCCGCCAATGGTGCGACTAACAAAGGCCTAGCATAAGACGCAGCTGATGCCTTGACAGGTGCGGTGGCAGCCGGCTTACACCTGCCCCTGGCACGCGCCACCGCAAGCTGCTCTATCGATTACATAGCATTAATTACCAACACACGACCCTTGTCCAAGGAGCTGAAGCCTATTCCTAGCTGCACGCCAGCTGACTTGCAAATATTCCGCCATTATGGGCCCATTAAAAACAACTCCGCTTCTCAACTTGGACAGGAACTCGCTCCACGAAATCGCCGGCTGAATAATAATTCAATGATGTAAGTTATTGCACGGCGATGGGTTCCTTGTAAAATTGTTGACCATTTAGATGGAACGTTCAAAATTTCCGTACAATGAATTTATGAATAGTAATTATGTCCAAGAAACGCCAAATTCAATTCGTCTTAGTATTTCAATTTTAAAGTCTACAATTCCACGAATACCCAAAGATGAGCATGTCCGCTTTTAAAAGTGATGACGTCAAATCCAAATGTGGTATTAAATAATGTAGTTTCCGGTTAAGATAGAAGAAAAGGCCTAGGTGTTTTCGAACGAACGAGTTTGCGAAACGAGCCGAGCGAGTCCAACGAGGGATATAGAGAGGATACCGTTACTGGAAGCAGATAGCGGCGATGCGTAGATAATGTGCGGACCGGTTCGCGACCGATACGATACACGACGATTCTTTATTATTATCATAATAAATCGCGAGGTAACGCGATAACAAAGCTTTATGCAATATAACGCGTAAAACGTAAATTCCGATAAGGTTTCAATGGATTTTATTGCTTAGAAACAGTTCGAGTGAACGATAAAATCGTAACAAAAATCCCCGCGACACCAGAGCTGTATTCGAAGTACTTAACAATTCATTCCGTCCAGCAAGAGGCTCGGTTTTCCCAGAGGAAACCGAGTAATTATACATTTCATTGTAATCGCCGTGCTCATTAGGTTTCCAAGCATATCGCCGCAGCCGCACTACCGGTCTGGTGGCCAATGACGCGCGGATAAAAGTGCGCGAAAACATCCACCGGGTAAGTAGACATAATATGACTCACAGATTTTCCTGCGCTCGTACGTAATAATTATGACAATACAGATAGTACATTGCGTGAGTAACTGAGATCACGAGTCTCGTGCGTCTACGTGAGTAAGCCAGAGTCGCCCGAGAGATATCGAAGCGCATGAGCACGAGCTTATTGAAGTGCTAAAACTTTCTATTCGAAAGGGCAGAATGGTACTTGATGACGGCACTAAATTAAGGTATTTTCTTACCAAGTTAATTAGAATGTAATTTACATCATATCCAAAATACACTTATAGTTTAATAGAAGGTACTAATAAAGTTATAAATATGACGATAACATGTTGACCAGAAAACTATACTTGCCGTTACTTACAGTATGTGCACGTAGCAGGTATCGACGTGTGTGGAGTTAACAATGGAGCGGATGCACCGGCGATGCATATAATGTTCGCAGGCAGTAGTTAGGCGCTAGGCGAAGGGAGAGGCACGGCATCGCGTGCAGCGGCAGCGTTGCGGCCACACTCCACCGACCTACATTTTATGCGACACCGAGCTCATTATTTACTAGCCGGAGTCGCACACGCATCGCTCGCCCCCGCGATATCGCTACCCCCGTCGCGATCTTGTCGCAGGTCGCATCTCGGCCGCGACCCGACCCGTCCAACGGGAGAGGATCGCCCGACCGACTACCTGCGAAAATACACTACAAAAAAATACACAAACCATGCACACAAACAAAAACGAGACCTCCCGACGGGACCAGCTTCGAAGCCGTCGACGTAGGTGTCTGCATTTCGGAAAACAAAACAAAATAGAATGAGTCGCGTGCGAACGCGACGCAGGGATACGGGCGGCAGGTCGTAAGAGAGAGGTGGCACGAGGGCCGACGTAAACAAACCACGAGCGGGAGCTTCGACCGCACTCACCATTTCGGGGATCCTCGGATCCAGGGTGGGCCGAGATGGCCGCAGCAGCCCACGTAGTGAAGAGCGGGGGCGTCGTCGAAAAAATAAAGAGACACTTGCACAGTCACACAGGAACGTTCAAAGCACGCACTCAAAACATACGATCACGACACGTCCCGTCCTACACTACGTTCGCGGCTCACGCCGATGCAGTTTACGTCACCGCATCCCGCTCCCGACTGGCAGTACGCGGCGCGAGCGAGCGACGACCTCGCGCTGCAGCGTGCACCGCCCCGCGCCCCGCCGCCGCGCCCTATCGCGCGCCGCTCCGGCCCTACCGCGCCCTGCGCCCCGCGCTCGTCCTACGTCCGGTGAATCACGAAACGAAACGAGCGCTGATTATACTACCGGCACGAATATCGACACGATAACCCATGGGCCGCTTTTTTCGGTATACTCAAATTTTATTTGTGCTACGCCGAACCATCCGGTGTATTACAAAATAGTAGAAAGAGAATAGTGAACATAGCTATAAAAAAATTTACGAAAGTTTCGTAATGCGGTTTTTAGATTAGTAAATACACACCTAACAGAGTTTTTTTTTTCCTCGTATATTCTTATTAATGTGTAGTTGGTAGTAGTTGATTTTTTAACATGGAAATTTATCGACAATTAATTAATTTATATAATGAAAGATAAGACTGTACTATATTTTATATGGCGATAAATATATGTATACGTAAATTCTATATTTTATGTCGTAGATGATTATTATAAAATATTATTTTAATTCAAAATAATTTTATTATTATTAATATTCATCTATAACAGATCTATTGAACTATATTGGTAGACACATTAAATGTCCTAATCCACGAAGTACTGTAGCACCTGTGGTAACACTATTTTCTTTTTTTATTTTACGAAACCGTTTGCGTGGTCGAGTTGCACCTGGACATTTTTATTATATTGATATTATAATAAAACTTAAGTTATATGAAAGACGAAGAGCGTAGAATGATACTTAAAAAAAAACATACGTTTAATTACTATTAAGTACGTAAGTAAGTACAGTGTTACTACACTATACGTTTAATACTACACAATAGTTAGGAAGTGGTAGCAGAATTGAAACTCGGGCTCTCAATCGAAGGTCCGAGGTTCGAATCCCAGGCGCGCACGACAGATTTTTATCAAATTATGTGCGTATTAGAAATTAATTATCACTGCCTTTCGCTGAAGGAAAACATCGCGAGGAAACCTACATGCCTGAAAGTTCTTTGAGAAAAAAAAGTTCTTAAACATGTGTAAAGTCTACCACTTCACAGTTGACCAGCGTGGTAACAACACTTTAAAATACACACGCTAGAAGTACACGCTTTCTACACTCATAGCCCCACACTAGGATTTTCTCCTGTGTCGTGGGTGCCTTGGACACACAAACACCCAGATCCAGAACAGAAATCTAAACTTATCATTCATATTTCTGTCTGGCCAGGAATCGAACCCGGGACCCCCTGCGCGTCAGACCGGTATGGTGACCGCTCGGCCACGCGGGTCGTCACTTTAAAAAATATTCTCGATCCGATACCTTGTTCCGCAGCGCATGTCACTTCCGTCCCGGGCTAAAAATACAAGCTGATCTCTTTTCCCAAAAACAAGCCAAGGGGAGTAAAACTTAAATTTAAACTGCAATATTTTCACATTTTAGCATAATATAATAAGGCACTAAGTGATGATTTTTTTTATTTTTAGTTTTTACGTTATCCTGTTGCCTTTTAAAAAGTATCCAATATTATTTAATTATGCATTCTTAATTTCATACGTAAATTCATGAAAGTCCCCGTGAATTGTGTTCTCATTGCTTTTATTCACAAAAAAAGGTTGAGTTATGTAATAATACACATAATAATAAACATTATTTTTTTTTTTTTTCACTTTCAAATCGCGTTACACCGAAAGTATTAAATTGAAAAATGAAATACAAATTTAATATAAAATTGAATACGATTCAATTTAGAAATTAAATTCGGAATTTTGATTTTAGCTAAATTAAATACGTTCAGCGTCGTTAGTTAAATACATTCACTTTATTTCAAATTATTGCAATTTAAAATTAGAAGAAACTTAATAAAATTCTTAATTTGTTCGACATGGTCTGTGGTATTTACTAGAAGTAGGTATAACAAAAAATATTTAAACTGTGCAGTTTCCGTTTAACGTATTACAATTGACATGTTACATATTTCAAACGAGTGTAAAACTAACTGGTAAAAAAAAACTACCAAATGCGAGCCGGACTCGCGCATATAAATATTTTTTTAACTCTGTCATTGTTTCCAGTCAATAAATATCACAGATATAATTTTTTAAGTGTCTTTAAATTTTATTATATACCTAGCAAAGAGCGACTTATTTGTAACCCGATTTACAAATATTTTGTAAGGTGGTAGAACCACTATAGTTTTACCGGGGAGATACATCCGCCACACCTATTTCTAACGTGAAGCAGTTCTTACGTTTCGCTGGAAGGGTGTGGTTGCCGGCTCACTTATATACGTGGCGAGAATCTGAATCCTCGGGAGTAGCAACACAATTGTGATAGACTTAGTGATAGTGATAGTTTTGCCAGGTGGTAGAACCAGTGTAGTTCGACCGGGGAAGTACCACCGCCACACCTATTTCTACCGTGAAGCAGTTCTTGCGTTTCGGTGGAAAGGTGTGGATGCCGGCTCACTATTGTATGAGGCGACCATCTTAATCCTCGGGAGTAGCAACACATCTGTGGTCGACTTTAGATAGAACCCCTGTTCTATATGAAGTTGCTTACAAATTTCCATGGGCGGCAGTTACCATCAGGTGGGCTCGTTGCTCATTTGCTACTTCATATTTATAAAAAAAAAAAGACTTCACATAGAATTGTTCTACATGAATTCCTTACAAGTATCCATGAATGACAGATACCATTTACCATGAGGTGGATTGCATGATTTTTTGCTACTTCAATCTGTTAAAAAAATCAACTGCATACTTTGAAAATTTATAATTGTACTGTAATGCTCGATGCTAACTTTTTACCCCCAACTGCGTCAGAAGGAGGGTATGTTACATACATACCCTCCTTCATCCCCTCCTGTTCATTTCTTTGACACGCGCTTCAGCCCAAACGGCTTGAAGGATTGTGACGAATGATATCATTAGAATCATCTTAGTTTGTAGAGTGAAATAGGTTAGACAATTTAAAAAAATGGCGCCTGGAATAGATAAATGAAAAAGGAGGGAGGGACGAATTCGTTTTAAGCTGTCGGGTTTTTTGTTTAAATGTTTTAACGATGTTAGTACACTCGGCGTCACATAAATCACATCTCTTTGATTTTTTCAATAAAACGCTCCGAGAAACATTTTGTTTCTATTTTCTTTTTATTAATCTATTTCATAATACAGAAGTATGCAAAGCATGCAGGACACCTGCAGGTAGCCACTGCCAGCCATGAGTGGCTTGGCCATTTGTCATCAACCCCAAATAAGATTAGCCTTACCTAAGCCATAGATGGTACTCCTGAGGACTAATTTGGAAAGTCTCGGATAAATATGGGTAAATCTTTGGGGTACCCTGTAATACAGGTTTTTACACCCAGTACGGGGGGCCCTTGCGACTGATTTGTAACGAAACTTTGAGATGAATAAAGAATTATTGATTTTGATTTTTTGATTTAAAATATGTCTACTCCCGACCGACCATCAAAATGATTATAAATCAAAATCATATAATCAAATAGGTAAAACAATATGATATAAATAGGTCAAACAATTAATATATAATTTAAGATAAGTTACAGATCAGATACAGATCAGCCTGTACGAGATTAGAAAGGCTCTCAAACAGCTCAAAAACAACAAAGCACCGGGCGATGGCGGATTCACAACAGAGCTGCTAAAAGCTCGCGGTACACTAG
>DWND01000385.1:0-10686 GCA_018250195.1 Cecropterus albociliatus | reverse complement strand
GACGCCATCTGATAAAGATCAGAGGCTTCCGACAGTAGCCTTCCGAAACTGGACGTAATGTCACTTCACGGAAGCTAAAGTAGGACGGGTCTAAGTAAACTAAGCAGGTCAAAGTGGAAACCGAAAATCGTAAATTCAGTTTATTTTGAACAACTACTAACATCGTTATAAACATTAAAACAAAAAACCCGACTGCTTAAAACAAAAAAAAAATGTTCATAATGATGTACCTATATTTAATTTCACGCTTATATGAGTTTTATATATATGTATATTTTTAGACTGGTATACTATTTTATTAGTTTTCATTTGATACCCATATTGCCGTATTAGTAAAAAAATTAGTCTCTCCCTCCATTTTTCCTCCATTTTCAGCCGCCGTTTTTAAAAATTATAGCCTATGTCACTGCAAACTGAGACGATTCTAATGATATGTCATATGGCAAACCGTTTGAGCTGTAGCGCGTGCCAAAGAAAATTATCTACAAAAAATCGTTTTAAACTGTCCGGATTTTTTTTTATGTTTTAACGATGTTAAAAATAATTCCTATATTCTAACCTGATTTTCATTCAATTCCATTCCTCATTCCAACTCACACCTTTTAGATGTTTTGTGTGAGTGGACTACTGCTAAACCGATTTAGATGGAAATGCTTTACGGAGACGAACATGAGATACATATTATTATAGGTTCTTATGAAAAATAGTTCTTCGAAAAAGTCGAATAACCACACGTAGTCATGAACAGATCCGTGCAGAAATATTCGTGATATAATCAATTATGTAGATATGTTAGGCAGAAATCGTAATATAAATTTAGTTGACTTGCGCTATATTTTACAAAACAACAGATCATACATTTCAATAGAACATCCCGTACAATGAAGATTATGAATTACCTGCCCTAACTTGAAATAGTGACCGTCAAATTAGACGGTTTGGATTAGGATAGACCGACGTTGCTTCATTTATCTTAAGTCATTAGTTGAACTAATTTGTTTATGCATCGTCGTATCCCAATCGTGAAAAAATAAATAGATGATGCTTTCTATACTTACAATTTCCACACTAAAATTCATTCTTCTATCATGGGTACCATGGATATATAAATATACAAATACGCAAACCCAGAGCAGATTTAAAGTAATTCTGCCTGACCGGGAATTAAACCTGAAACCAACGTGGCCGTTATAGTGACTCTCCACGCGGGTTGTCATCTGATAACTTAAGCTATATCGTCTATATAAGTCTCTGTCTTAAGACAAAATATTGGTGCCTTCATCGTGCGACGCGGCCTTTGGATCCGACAAAATAAAAGTCCGCCGTATCGCGACAGCGGCCGGGACGTTGTTCTTAATGTCCAATTTTTCGCAAGTCGGCTCGCCAGACACCCTCGCATTAACTGCTTAACCTTTACACGACTGATATTACTTTATGGTAGTTCCAGAATCGCATTTATTGCTCTAATTTATGTTTTGATTACTTATTCTGTAAATATTATCAACTGTAATATCAGGTATGCTTTTAATAAGCTCGATGTGTGGGAGTTTGGAATGTCGCAGGCAGATTGCAAGTTCTATAAATAGGGATTTCAGTTAGTGGTATGTACGCAAGAGATAATTGCAAGTAAATCTTACTTTAACGAAGAGAATATGAGTGTCGATAACGAAGTCTACATTTTTAAACGATGGCATACATTTATTATATTTTTCAGCATACATAGCTATACTGAGCTATATCTCAACTAAACATTTGCATCATAGTCTGTATGTATGCCTATGACGCAAATGTTTTGCAAACGATATATCAGGATAAGCAATGGCATTCGTTCCTTGGATGGTTGACCGCTAATGACAAAGTTGCAAGGCCGTGTTGCCTTGAGATTCGGTTATTTAACGATTGTACGCCGTTATCAGTAAAATGTGCTAAAAAAGTTTGAAATTTCTCTCTGATTCAAGAATTACAATAAGGCTGTCCTCAACTTTTAAAGCTAATGTGTGGTAAAGTTCAACATGCACATAGCTAGGTTGCAATATGTATCCTTATATATGTTGTATTATATACAATGCAAGTAATATATGTTTATATGTGTGTCTTAAAAGTACACCGAACTCTATCATCTTGCACCAGGACTCTCAGGAGAGAACCTCTAATTTACCTTGAGTGGACACAATTGGAAGAAAACACGAGAGAGGGCGTCGCGCCGGATTAGATTAGCGCAGATAAGATTAGTGGCGTCACAAGCGCGCCGCACACCAGCCATCGTCTGCCATGTGAACCTGTTAATTGCAAACTCTACGTAGAGTCCGAGAGTCTCGACATCGCTGCAATACTGTCTGTGTTACAAGTAAAGGCGTTATTTGCAACTAACTGCATAAAAGGACGTCGGGTTGTACTTCTGCTGGGTTTTTCAAAGTTCAGTTGCAGGAGCACACTTCGCTTCGGCCCTTCATGAATATTTACGGTGGCGTGGCGCGGGCTCGAGTTTTGCGGGCCGGACTCGGGCGGGGCTGCACCCTAATGCAATGATTCATATTATTCGGTTTGCGGGCGAGTTGAACGTCTTCCATTATTGTCATTCATCGGAGGAAGTGGGCGGCGCGGGGCGGCGCGGGTGCCGACGGCGGCCCCCGCGCGCTACGGCGGCTCCGGTACTCAGTCGCTCGCCGACACTCTCGCCGCCAGTACGCGAGAGACGCGATGCAAGTCACCTACGCTTGACGCATTCAGACCGTGTGTGTGTGCTCTCCGTGATCCGAAGCCGGAGCTCGAGCGAGCCGCGTGCAGTGCATCGTCACCCAGTGCCGGCCGGCGCGGACCGTTCCCTCGGCAGCAGCAGTCGGTGACGGCCGCGAGTGCCTAGCACGTCTAGCACGTCACACCGGACCACCGCTCAGCTGACCGGCGCGCCTATTGCCTGCGAGCGCACGGTGAGTGCGATCGATCACTGCATGCACGCGCTCGTCACCAATTTACGTGTCTATTTCGAGTCGCTCGCGAATCAGTTCCCGATGGATCGTGTGTGCGTTTCGCGGATCCCTATCGGTTGCCAATGGTCGGCGATTTCGCCGAGGAGCCACATTAATGCCACGACGAGAAGTTCAACGAGCCTGTTGATAAATAGTGTCGGCTTACTGCAATAACGAGCGGCGGCCGGCCAGTCCCGCTCGGCCGCGGAAAACGGTTTCATGTTATGAGTCAGAAAATCGGTCGTGAAGAATGGATACGAGGCGGTAATCAAAACAAGCCGTAGAGTGATGTGTGTAATGAACGCAAGTAAGTTAACGTGGGCATGATGCGGCAGCTCCCCTCCCGGAGTACTCGCTGGCAGCGACAGCTGACTTCCCGTCGGCTGCACTCTTGCGCAAAATGCATGCCTCGTTCCGCCGCCGCCGCCGTCGGCCGCCGCCCGCCGCTCACTTGTTATATGATTTACAACATACATACTCTACACTACGTAATCATACAAATTAAGTTAGTAATTATGGACCTACTGCGTGTGTTCGTGGACTATTATATAAAGCGATTGTTAACGATTCCAAAGCCAGGAAACAAAAAGCGAATAGATAAAATTAGTGTTTCACTATCAATATGTATTACGGCAACGGAGTCTGTTATCTCTTATCAATCTGCTCTTGCGAAGGTCGTGCTGATAAACGAGCTACGGTAGCCATTGGACCGTTGAGCTTTCTACACTCTACGGTATAAAGAATTTTATTTTGAGATTACTAACAAGCTATTCATACATACATAATAACATATTACCACGTGATTGCATATTTACGCGTGAATGAATTTCTTGTTAAGTTCAATTTAATTTATGCGTGTTATAAAGTTTTTATTGTAAAACATCTCAAAGACAGCAGCGCTTAGTCACTCAATCTCGTGTTTAATTAAAAGTGATTACATTTTTAATTAAAATGTTAGTACTACGTACCAAAAATATAATATTTTAACTTATTTCGACAAAATTTAAGTCCTATCGCTGTAGGCACAGGAAATAAAAACATTTTATCTGAAATGATTAAACTCAGTATTATTCAAGATTAAGCAAAATCTTATTAGACAAGTAACCTAAATACCTAAAATGGAAAAATATTCAACAATTCCGAACTTTCAAACAATTTGCGAAAGTTTGGATCCACCTCGGACATCAAACAAACTTTATTACAAGCGTATATAAAAAGAAAACAAAACAAAAACGCGCAAATATCTAATCTATTACATCGGATTCTTAATTGTTTTAAAATTTGTTACAGAACAACACGTCTTACCCAAATATTTGCAGTAATAATGACGCAATAAAAGAGATTAGTCGTGCCTACGGACTACATTAATTTGCATAGAAAATTATTTCGTATAATCATTTTATGAACTTACAAAAAATATTTTACGAGACGCTCTTTATTAAACAAAATTAATCGGATTTGTTACGCCCAATCCTGCATTGCATAAACTATTTTTTTAAATCTTTTTCCTCATAGTATTTTTTGTCGGAATGAGAGTCAGTAGAACAGCATAAAATTATTGCAAATCAATAAAAGAACTAAAATTTTAACCTACCTATAAAGTGAAATTTTGTTTGTCAATGATTTATTTTACGTTTAGCAGATAATTACCTTTAATATTTCAGTTACGTCAATATTAAGTATCTCAAAATCTGTTCGCATTACGAATGGGAAAATAACTCTTCATTCACGTCTTGTCTACTTAAAATTCATTCGTTGCAAATTGTATAAAGACAAAAACCCGCTACTATGTGACCCGACGGGAAACGTTCTCGTAGTATCATAAATTATGTAAATGCATATCACAAACATGCTCGATGAGGCCAAAGGTCGAAAGTTCTATTTAAATTTCATTAACATTACGATAATTAGCGTATTCACTCTTATCTCAACGTTGAAGATAAACTCTATTAGTGGCTGCCGAAAATAAATTAGTTTTGTTTTATTTTTTATTAATAAAACAAAAAACGGATAAGAAAGTTTTTCTTATTAAATGTCATCCTAGTAAAAACATCAACATCATTACTTTAATATAATTTTTAATTGATCATATTAATATATTTCTAACACAAAAAAGTTTATTATAAGAAACACAAACTTATCTAGATTATCCATTGGTAAGTAACAACTACTTGTATAAATTACCTGTTTTTTTTACAAGCAAGAATAACAATAACATTTCTTGGAACTAATTTGTTATTCATGTAATATACCTATCTGTATCTGTGCAAAAACTATGTAGTGTTTAAAGTACAAATTTGCTTCTGACATAAATTGGGGAAAAAAATACTATACTTAACATATGATAATCATCGGAACCGGTAAAATATTCTTAATATATTATGTCAAACAACTTGTTAGTAATCTATTTCGGATGATCGTTTCACATTATCCGGAATAATTATACTCTTGATTGACTTGTATACGAAGCGGAGGAAGTGACTCTAATGTATGAAAATTGACCTTTTTGGGTCTTTCATTTGCAAAAAAATATTTTATACTTACAGACCCGCTACGGATCTATATAGGTTATTAAACAAATACTTCTTACACTTTATGATTAATACAAAATTTCGTCAAAAAATATTTTTAAAGTTACAGACCCTCTAAGGATTTATATATGTAGGTTATTAAACTATTTCATAAACAAATACTTCTGACTTTATCATTAAAATAATATTTTACCACTTCTTAATCATTCTAGACATCTTTAAATCAACTGTTCCGGATCTGTACAGATTGTACATTTATACAAAAAATATCAATAGTTTTTATCACAAATCGCCATCCCTAACCTGTAATTTGTCTGGTTTTTATGAAGATAAAATTGTCGAAGTACCAAATCACCATCTAAGTAGTTAATGGATCAGGCCATTGTCATGAGGTTATTCAACATTAAAGAATGCGTTCGACGCATTAAGGGCAAATAGACTCCCATATCTCTGGTACAAAAGAGTATTGACACTAAGAGATAAGCATATCTGAGTGTACACTAATGTTGTAGGTATCTGCGTGGCCGGTTTACTCTCATTGTTCCGTTATCGTGTACGGTTAGCGTGTCCGATAAGTAAATAAGCGGTCGCTGTCGCGTCAATCGCCGCTGTGACGCGTCGATATGTCGCGTCCAATTAGTTATACTGATCATGAAATCTTCACATATCGCACAATGTGAACGAAAGCGAAACTCAAAATTTCAAAATAATCTTGAAAGTACTCTTAATAGTAATTATTAGTCTCTTCATTGTAATCTTCTTTCGTCTTCTGTATGAATTATTGACGATATCGTGCTAAAAGAGGAAAAACAAATGTTATGTTCCGTTTATATAAGCTTGCTTAAAGAAACCCCCGAAAGAAAAACGCGAACACAATTTGGTTATCTCACAAGATAACCAAATATTTGCTTTACATCTATTTTATTTTCAGTTTGCGATATAACGTACTATTTTGGGTTTTAGCCATATTTGAAATTTGATTAGTATTACTCCATTGCAACGTTTGGTTTGTATCCGATTAGTAAATAAGCGGTACCTGTCCCTGTCGCGTCAATCGCCGCTGTAACATATCAATCTGTAGCGTGCAATTAGTTATACTGATCAATGTGGAAGTTTGGTACGTAGAGAGATAATTGGTATTCAATTGTTATTGCTTCATGGGAACCTACAATTAGTGTGTCCGATAAGTAAATAGGCGGTTTCTGTCGCTGTCGGGTAAATCGCCGCTGTAACGCTGCAATATGTCGCGTCCAATTAGTTATACTGATCATGAAATCTTCATATATCACGTGTAAGTGGTACGTAAAATGATATTTCGAATTCAATTGTTATTGCTCCATTGGGACCTACGGTTAGTGTCCGGTAAATAAATAAAGGGTGTCTGTCGCTGTGGCATCAATCATCGCTGCGACGCGTCGATCTGTCGCGTCCAATTGGTTATACTGATTATGAAATCTTGACATATTATGTACAACTATTGTACGCAGAGTCGCATTTGGAATTCAAATGTTATAACTCCATTGTAACATATGGTTAGTATGTCTGATAAGAAATTACGGGTATCTGTCGCTGTAACGTTAACAGCCGCTTTGAAGCGTCCAATTTATTGCTGATCATGTAATTTTCCTATCGCCTAGAACTTGGCTTGATAGTCATATTTGGAATTGAATTGTTATAGCGCTGGGGCTATAACAATTCTATTGTAAATTTCAGTATTTATAAGTTAAAGGTAAAGTTTCCGATAAGTAAATGAGCGGTTTATTTCGCTTTGGAATAAATCGTCGCTGTGACGCGTCCATCTATCGTGCCAAATTAGTTATATTGGTGATGAATTAGTCACATATCACGAAGAGCTTTGGTACATAGTGTCATATTTGGTATCCAATTGTTATTGTTATATTGTCACCTAAGACTAGTCCAATTTAAAGAACACTCGATTATAATTGCATTAATAGCGTAGTCATCATCTGTCGCGTCAAATTTATAATGCGTGAAAATGGGGCTTTTAATTTATATATTTATATTAATTTATATTTATGTAATGGGGCTATGTAATTTAAATAGTTGCATATAACAATTATTGTAAACTAAATATTTGTTTAAAGCTGATTGATGGTAACATATATTATACAAAATACAAAATATTAATTATTATTAAAATTCATTGCAATATTAAGACATATTTTCTTTTTTTTTATAATTGGACACGCACTCAAATATCCCACTTTGTTGTTTATGGTGTTTTGTGTGTAAACAAAAATTTTTACTGGATCTATAGAAGTGCTATCTTGTACTTAGAATTCCCTTTGAAAATAAATGGAAATGAGCATCATTGTTTAGCATAATAACATATATTTTATATAACTCCTGCTCGTTTTAGTAATTACAAAGTAATTTACCTTAACTAAGTTTATCTAAAGTAATTTCTCGTTTGTGACGTTTACACATTGATATCTCCAAAGTATCCTAAAAATAGATTTAAAAAAGTCGTAGAATTTTTGGTAGATGATTAATCGATTTATCGGCATCGCTTAATATACGTTTTTTTATTCGTCGAGTCGCAGTCGCATCGCGTCTCCTTGTCGCGATCAGTCGCGCTTGTCTAAGCGTGCGACGGACATTTGTTAAGTTCGTACGAGGATGAATCGTGATTGATAACCATTTTTGCATAACATTTATATATTGTGAAGAGCGTTTCCATTTGCGTATCATTTCTATCACAGAGTAGGATGTTCAAGAGGGAATTTGTTCTCATTTTTATATTTTCCATTATTCGTTTTTATGAAAATCATATTTGTTTTTTACTTAAGCTAAACAATGAACGTAAAATGTGCAAAACACAATATTTTTTTTACATGACAGCGTTTAAACCGTTATTAAACATCATGCCCCTGTTAAAGCGCTGAAACTGTCAACACTTTCAGTGCCAGGGTATAAAGTTGTTTGAAAAATAAATAATAATAAGCAATAAATAATATATAAGTAGTTAGTTAATCGATATACCATCATTGGCAGCTTTTTGCAGTACTTTACACTACAGTTTATGGGTTAAGGCTGAACGTGCTCAGGCTCCATCTATATACAACTCATTTAAGGTAATGGCTCTATCTACATTAAGTGGACTTGTGACAGTTCTCCAGGTTTTGTTTTGCTTAGTCGTTTCATTCGCTACTAGCTAAAACCACTTCTCATTTATTTCTGCAACGCTAACACGAGACTTTAAAATAAGCATAAAGAATTCTTCCAAAAGCCCCAGAGGCATTAGCTCCTTTGGTGTTAAAAGATGAGTACTTTCCGTCTTATTATTCACTTTAGTTATCAAAGTCTTTGCAATTTTCTTGTGTTTGCAATACTTGTGATAGTATGGAAATAACGAACATTAAGTCCAGCAGATGTGTGGACGTCACATGGTAATCTCCTGAAACTTCTTCGTAATATGTGGTAGATTCTGACGCCGGGGGAATAGAAGAGTTTCATACTGTTATGTAAAATTTCACATCATCATCGTCAACCCATTATTGTCCCAATGCTGGGCACGGGTCTTCTCTCAGAATGAGAGAATTCCAGGCCATAGTCCACCGCGCTGGCCAAGTACGAATTGGTAGACTTCACACACCATTGAGAACTTATTTTTCTTTTAGAGAACTCTCAGATGTCCACGTTTCCTCACGATGTTTTTCTTCACCGTAAAGCAGTGATAATGAAATTCAAAAGGCACAAAAATTTCACATACACACGAATTAACAATATTAATTGACAAAGAAAATTGCATTTCTCAGCTGACAACTGCGTTAAATAAAGACAGTGATTCTACAAAAACGGCCAACCCTGTGGCCGCCGGGGAAAGGATTTATTCGCAGTGGACGAGCGAGGACGCGATACGTCGCGTTCGTTCACTTTGAGCTATATTTAGTGGGAGCGTCCGTGTCGCTGCACGGAATGCAGTCGGAGCGCCCGACCTACCGCAACACAACTGTCACTGTTTCGGCATGCACCGTGATCGCGTGCTTTCGAATATTCGTACGCACTGAAATTGTGCGTCTCGGTTTGGACGATGACGGTTTGGAAAATTCTTTGATCGAATTCTAGCGGTTTTAAGAAAAGAGAAAGAGGCTGGACAGTTGTAAGCGACTTGTCGATACCCATCCATCGCTGCTCATAAAATTCTGACTAATATTTACAACAGTTTATTTTATATAAATTTTTGATACCCTCGACAACTTTGGACCACGTGTACAAGTTATCTCACTTTCACTTCCTTAGATCCATCCATCACATGGAGCCGAATTTATTTTCTAATTGCGATGCAGTCATTTCGCGCGTACCACATACGAGTCGCGTGTCATAAGCCACGGCGCATGCCGACGCGTCCACTCCCGAGCACGGTCGGCCGCCGACTGCCGCGGGACGGTAGAGATGCCGCGTCCACCCCCCACTCTCCGCTCGCAAATTTCTACCCTGTTACGTAATTATAGCTGTTTGGTAGCTTTTTCGACACGTCTTGGAAAGTACGCAGAGAATGAAATATATGTCTTTTACTAAAGTATCGACTATATTTATTAAATATTTTTTGATCTTTCTCAGAAAGTCTAAAGAAATGTATTCCGTGTCTAAAGAAATCGTACGTAAAGAGTTTTAAATATTTTTCAGTTCAAAATAACCATCTTAAAAAATACTTAAACCTTACAAAATAAAATCAACAAAACGATGTGCAGTATATGCAACAAGCTATTTTTAGATTTACTCGACCCCGATATTCCCAATCCACATAATTGTCCCTGGAATTACGGGAAAAATGTTTCACGTGAACGTACGGAGCGCATGCGCCCCCGAGCCCCGCCCTGCCCCGGGCCGGCTTGGCCCTATTTGATATTTTAAACTTTCACGGACAAATCGAGCAAAGCCCAAAGCAATAAGTTCGATAAATGTCAAGCACGCGTCGTTTAATTTATCTCATCATCTCAAATATATAAAGGTGACGAAAATATTTTATCTCTACTTAAATGTAATTGACGAGATAATATATACAGATTTTCTTCATTTCACCTCAATATTCGGAACCAATAAAGCTCTTAAAAATTGAACGTTATAGAGTCATATTTTTGTACTATTATAACCGTATTTTAAGACAAAATATTTCTGAGCTACTTAAAAGAAAAAGTATAGATTTTAGTTTACAATTCATT
>DWND01000384.1:0-10689 GCA_018250195.1 Cecropterus albociliatus | reverse complement strand
GGTTCATAATAATTATTGTTAGCACAAAAAGCTACATATTATTCTCTATTGCGTATTATTGAAACTTCTTGCTGTGTTTTTTGGCTTTCATAAATATTTATTTTTGGATTTAATTACAATAATAATTTCCAGTTTGAGAAGCATTAGATATCTTCGTTAATTACTATTTTTATAATTTTACTACGATTAACAATGGAATGCTTTCGGTGCTACGCGCTGGAAATAGTTGCGGCGACATGTAGTGCACCTATTTCTAGCAGTGTTCGAGACCGTACGATAATTTCATGTACTAACGGACGAAGTACGATAGCACATTTTAATTGTACGATAATTTTACATTGTCTGTTATGGGTGTAATTTTTTTGAGGAGATGTTGCTCATAATATAATTATTTAGAGATGTCATTATTTGAGAAGAGAAGAATAATAAGACCGAGAAATGTTTTTTAGTTTAACGAAGAAAAAAGAAACGTCGTCAAAATGTTGGAGGTACCAACCTAGTGTTATTATTGTACTTTTACGATAATTTGATGCAAAATACGATAATTTTACGGCTGTCATACGATAATTGCCTGGCTACAGGTTGGAAACACTGATTTCTAGCGCATAGCAGTGCTGTACTGCAGAACCGGTTACGGCGTCTACTACCTATTATAGAAAGTAAAGTTTCCTTTTCTGCTTTCGCAGCGTCAACCTTCTGATTATTAGGAATGGAGCTTTAAACACAACCTTCTTCTAATCAAATGTATCCTCACACATGTAATAAATTTACAAAAAATAGACATAATGCAAAGACCTGGTCTAAATGGATATCACTTCGTAGGTATTTATATTTTATGTCTTTATAATTTTTCGGCCTTCGGTGTCGTCAAGTCTAGACATTGATTTGATAATCATATTCGATATCATATCACGTAAATTTTAGGTACCTACTCCAAATTTTACCGTGCACTTTCTTTCCAAGAATCTCTTGCGAATTATCTGCGTGGCATGAAGATCTTTTTAGATAAAAC
Organism: Cecropterus albociliatus; assembly: GCA_018250195.1. Lineage (NCBI taxonomy): Eukaryota > Metazoa > Arthropoda > Insecta > Lepidoptera > Hesperiidae > Cecropterus > Cecropterus albociliatus. The sequence goes on along the minus strand of DWND01000384.1, from coordinate 9,677 downwards.
TTAACGTTTCTAGAGCGATCAATTGTACCTCTGCTTTCACTATCGGTCAGTGCTAGAGTATTAAATAGACTAATTGCTATAGAAATCACGAACGCCGTGTCCTTATTTCATGCAAATTTTTGATCTAGAAATTAAGTAGCCTATTATCCGCCTACGTCTACCCTTGGAATGTTGGTGTCCTTGTCAAACGGAAGACCACAATGTCTCGGTAAATAGTCGCGTGTCTGACAACGCCCGTGTTTTTATCAACCTAGCTCTCACAATTATAATGAATTGATAGGGCTGATTGGAAAATCATGGCAAAAACTAAGGTTATTGTTAAATTTCTAATTATTTATGCGTTCATAAATTGTTATGGTAAACGTAAACAGTCGGGCTAGGTCGTAGTGGTTTTAATTTATTTATTAAGTCTAAGGTTAAGGCGTTATTGAACATAGGTCCGGTCGGTCGTTAAGTACACTTATTTATTTGTTTATTATTTATTGTAAACCTAGGGTTTACGTAGGTCGTTACTCTTAGTGTTGGGGAAAGCGATAAGGGCATTTTGGATACAAATTACGATTCGGTAGACATAGCTTATTTGTATAAGTATCGCATGCAAGATGAAAGTATTCGATTTTAAAGTACTGTTTTTAGTAGTTATTTGCGTACTTATCAACCATTTTTGTCCCACTGATGCCTAGCAGTTGGACAAAAAATGGGTTGCTGCTAAAACATTAAGTGATAACGATACGCTAAATCACATGCGGATTGGTTTAGCCTCTAGAATTTGAACTTAGAATTCTTGCGTGAGAACCCACAAGTATACCATCGGGTACCAAGTTGGTATAAATCGCATATGTTAAAAAAATATTTTTTTAGAACTGAGAATAAAAATGATTAGTGCTAATGACGTATATAGCTTTAAGGGGGGAGGTCCGGTAGAAATAAGCTCAGAAATTGGACGACAAAAGAAATACAGTCGAATTGAGAACCTCCTCCTTTTGTGAAGTCAGTTACAAATAGAAGAAAGTCCTCCATGAATTATATGATCTATACAGCCCCGGATCTTCAATTATATGTAGGCGGGGCAAAAAACTTAAAAATGCCGCCTGTCCTGCCCACTTGATTTCCTTCTTAACATAATTTCAGCCATCAAATGTCCAATAATTCCTGGTCATTAAAACGTGTAGGTATCAAGAATTTCACTTCCTCCTGACTAGGCGTCCCAATGGTCAAAGTTAAATAAATTATGAGTTGCGCATTCGTTTGCAAGGTTTAAATTTGCCGCCCTCTGACCTTGCCGCCCGGGGCAAAGGCCCCGGCTTGCCCCCCCTAGATCCAAGGCTGATCTATATAACTATACGCCCATGATGACGATGATAATGACGAAGTGATTGTTTCCAGCCGAACCTGTACAGGCTGATGCAGATGAGCCAGCAACTGATTCCGATCGCAGCGATGTACGACCACCTGTTCGACGACAAGCGCACGGAGAACCGTGTCGAGTTCGTCTCGGACTTCCCCGACGGGAACGACGCTCAAGTCGTCAGTGCACTGCAGGTACAGCTTTGACCACTTTTAATAAAAAAGTTTATAATATGGAAGTAGCAAATGAACACGCAATCCATCAGATGGTAAGGGGCCCTACATTGGTATCTGAACTGACAACCGCGTTGAGTTCGTCTCGAGCCGCATCGAATTCGTCTCTGACTGTCCCGATACCTGACGGGAAACCATGCTTAGATCTTCGATGTAAGTACAGGAATTTGACTTTTGTTGATCTTTAATTACTGCTAAGTAAATGTTGGATGTTATCAGTGCAAAAGTGATGTTATTAGATTAGGAGTAATTAATGGATTATTTATTATATATTTTGTATTTTACACCAAAACTGCAATCATAAAAAATTGTGGCTTACACCACTTTTGCGCTGATAGCCTCAAATGTCTGTCTGGCCGGGGACAGAACCCGTTATTTGCTGTATAAAAAATAGTAATAGAGCTCACTCACATGAATCTAATATTTTCGTATTCCAGGTGCTATCCGAAGAGGAAGAAATTGTAAAGCCGAAAGTAGAGACCTGGTGTAGCGGGGAGATAGTCAAGTGTGCGGTATGCGAGACTGAGATGAAAGACAGTGTGTGGGTGGACCATATAGCGCTAGAACATGACTACCTCGCTTGGAGAAGTAATGAAATTCCTTTGGTAAGAGCAATTTTATGATTCAGGCGAATTATTACATTATTAACGGAATTGACGAATTGCGTTTAATAGTTAGTGTCATCTATAAACTACGTAACACGTTTAGGGGGCGGGGGGGAGTTTCGTGACGTCACATTTCAAAATATCTATGTAAGCATTAAAACATGAAATTTGTTCTACATAAATACTACAGTAATTTTCATTTTTTATTATATTCATATTGCATATTAATTTAAATCTAAATAAATATAATTTCGGAACCGCTGTTCTAATTTTAAAAAAATCCTTCACTAATATTGGAAAATATTTGCCATCACACTAGGACGAGGGTTTTCCTAGTCTCGGAATTAGAAATTAGAATTAGAATCCGTTATCTTTCAACAAAAAAATATGGCATTCTGTTTGAAGAACCCCTCCTCCCACTTATATGCCGAAATTCATTTCCAACATTTATCATTTGAACTTTCTAAAATCCATTGGCAAAATATTTATATACAACGATCTGGAACTGAGCAATAATTTGAAGACCACTCCTTATTATCTTATCAACTTAAAAATAGAGTAATAATTGTTCCCATCACTTCCTTTTAAGCAATGACGTAACACTGGATTCTTATTTATACTTGCGATTACGTCATTTATTTCCGATTGTAAGAAAAAAAAATAAACTATGAGTAATGAGAACTCATTGACTGAGTATGTTAAAACAAATATATGATGACAATTTTTATGTAGTCGATATTTTTTGTATAAAATTCAAGTAGCAAAGGAACTCAGTTCACTTAATCATAAGGTGTCAATGCATGGACACCTGTAAGCAACTTCATATAGAACAGGGGTTCTATCTGAAGTCAATGACTGATGCGTTGCTACTGCCGAAGACTAAGATGGTCGCCGCGTATAAAAGTGAACCACACCCTTCCAATGAAACGTGGGAACTGCTTCATGCCACAAATATGCATAGCGGTGGTAACTCCCCGGTCAAACCATATCTTTTCTACCACATTGCAAACTTACAGTTCCTAAATTAATTTGCAAGTAAATAGTGTTTCAGGCTTAATATATAAAGGGGCAAAATTGAGATATCAGTTGGACACTTGGTATTTAAACTTCGCGGCGTATCGACTATTTAAAAAAAATAACAAAAAAATACAACCGACTTCAATGCTACAAAAAAAGTAAAAAAAAAATTAAATACATGTTAATTTGGTACATAGTCCCGAAGTCCACCATTAGATGGACTGCATGCTCGATTGCTACTTCAATAATATATAAAAAATAGTAAATTTTGTTTATTTCTTCATGCCTACCATGTCAATATTATATCATGTATTTTCTCAGTAAGGAAATTGTTAATGAGAAATAATAAATCTTTAACCATGAATGCAACACTAGCTAACCAAATGTTAAGAACCTTTTAAAAATTCCGACCTTATTAAGCACTTCAACGTTAAAAATATCCGAAAGAAAAAGTACTTTAAATATAAATTGTAAGTACCTAACACCGTGAATCTAAACAAACCGCGAGGCCGTTAACCCGTTCAAAATTTCACGGTCAAATGAGTATTAGCTGTTAACTAGAACGACCTTGAATATTCTAGATCTACCTGGGAAGACTGTAATAGATACAAGTAGATTCAGTAAGTTAACAATCGATCGATAACGTGGTGAGATCGAAATACAGAAGATTTTTGGAGGGGTTGAATAAATATGTACTTAGGCATTTAAGTTTCATCACCGTTAAACAAATTAACAAATTTCTGCACATAACTTCCAAAGGTCCGAGGCATCAATTACTGCCTAATAATAGTAGCGCTCTCAATCGAGGCTCCGAGATTCGAATCCCAGGCATGCACCACGCATGTATTAGAAAATAATTATCAGTGCCTTATGGTGAAGAATATCATCGCATGGAAGCTACACACGAAATCTAAGCCTAATCTGGCCAGCGCGATGGACTATGGCCTATAACTCTCTCATTTTGGAAGAACACCTGTGCCCAGCAGTGGGATAATAAATCGCTAACAATGAACAATAGCGCGGACGAAGCAACAGAACTTCAAATATTGGCTAATTAATAGTTAACTATTCCTACAAATTAAAAGACGTCAATTTCTAAAAAAGGGCAAACAAAAGTTACGTCCGTTTAATAACCGCGCGCTTTAAGAAACGCCAAAACGCAAATTTCGCATTAGATCCCTTTCATGCTCACCGATAGTAATATCTACGAAGTAACAAGAGAAGATTGAAACAATTACGAGATATATTACGAGACAAATCGAGTTTCTGCCTACGCCTTTGTACCGAGATGGCACGACGGATGCGAGCACAATGCGTTTAATATTGCATTATACTTCCCCCGCGCGGCTCTAAACGAATCCTTTTCCATTATACGTGATCAATTCTTGTATCGTTTCTAGTCAAAAGACATTAATATTGTTCGGCAAGGATCTATACATATTGTCATTTGTACATGCGGAATACGTTTGGTCTTAGACTAAGAATAAATAATAAAGTAACCAAAAATACTGAATTTAATTTAAAGCATATACAATATATGCATGGTCAGTATCTTGGGATAACATTTCGTTCTTTTTTAATTAAAATCAAAAACACATATGCCTCGGGGCGTAGCTAGTTTAGATGTTTTACATCAGAACATATTAAATAGTTAAATTATTTTAACTGAACTTTCTATAGAACAAAAAGAGTCTTAAAAGAAAATAGAATCGACGCAACATAGTAGTAAAAGAAATGTTTCAACATAAAAAAAAAAACCTACGCAAGTCACAATTTCTCAGAAAATCAAACTGAACATAAACTTTCGAAAGTTCACTTTAAAAGGCTTCCTTAAGATGAGAGGGCTCAATTAGCAATTTCGACATAAATCGTTCACCCACTCGTTTATATATCGTCATTTTGCATTTACCGCACGAACCTGAGTTTTGAATAATACTACAGTATTTAGTAACGTTACTAAATTTAGGTACCGTTTAAGAAATATCGACTTACCTCTAAGTCATTCTTGGCGTGGTTGAGTTTCTCCAGATGAAGTCTCAGCGCGTCGATCGAGGTCACCGGCTCCTCGGGTATGTCGTTCTTGTCCAAAATCGCCTTGATCTTGTCGACCAGCTGGCAGAAGTCCTTCCAGATCTCCAGGTCTTGTTCTAGTTGAGCTTGTCGTGATTTCGCCGAGTTAAGAGTGTTCTTCAATAGTTGGTTATGTTTCTGGTGGTCTTTGGATAGTTCCTCTTGCTCTGACGCGGTCAGGGACGGCCAGATCTTATCTACAATGTCCTGCATCCTCTTGCCGACCAAGTCCTTCATCTCTGGTTCTGATGTATTGAAGAAGGACTTGTGTTCTTCCAAATCGGCTTCGATATTCTCGAAGTCTGTGCCGTTCTTGCCCATGCCGAGCCTGATGCCGGCTTCATTCACCCAGATGTTTAGCTTCTCGACCATTTGCAAGTATTGCTGTCGGTACTTCTTGTTGTCTTGCAGATGTTTCTCCCTGTTCGCCAGTTCCGCTGGCAGGGAAGTCTTCAACGAATTGGCTTCGGAAACCATTTCCAATAAAGTTCCCGGTACTCCATCATCGCTCTTTATGACATCGGTGATCTTAGTTAACTTGTTCAAGTAGGACTGAACGTTCTTAGCAAGTGTTGCGTGTTCAATAAGTTTCTTGTCAACACTAGCGACATCTCTGTTGAGAAGTGGACGCGAATGAACCGCAGCTTCGTTATCGTGGAGCCATTGGAGAATTTCAGATAAATCAGCCGCAAGTTTCTTGTGCTCAGCGGCTGCTCTTTCGTGCTCTTGACGTTTCGATTCTACCGTTCTTCTCAACGTCAACAGTTGTTGTTTCAGAGACTGAAGCAATTCGGTTATGTTGTTGCGATCAATAACAGTGCCTTCTGCTGCAATTTGTTGGCCTTTGTCGGTAGCAGTTGCAAGCAGAGCCTCACAACCTTGAATCTTAACAATGATATCATCGTAACGTTTGATCTTATCTTCCAGGGAGTCACTGGATTTCTCAATCTCAGATGTCAAGTCTGTGTACTTGGAAATAAATTCCTCAATTTCTTTCACGAGTGCGAAGAATTGCTCACGTAGTAATAACAGTTGTTTGAGTCTAGATATCTGATCCTCTATTGTACTCATCAAGTCGTCTTGTTTAGTAAGAATATCTTGCAAATCGTGCAAGTTGCCACCTTGCAGTTCATTTAACATCGCCTTGTTCTTCTTCAAATCGGCGAGAATGGATTCGTAAGCTTGGATTATCGGTTGGACATCCTCCACTTTACTTCCAATAGGTTTATTAAGAGCCTTCAGTTTATTTTGAATTTCATTCAAGAACTCAAGAGCAGCAGCGATCTTAGCTGCAGCATCCTTATATTCCTTAATATGTTTCAGAAGGATATTCTTCTTATCATTGATTATTGCGTTTATTCTGGCAAATCTATCGGAGAGTATATTAACTTGCTCCTTGAGTTGCAATTTGTTAGAATCTGATAGTGTGCCCATGATGTCCTTTGATTTATCCTTGATTTTGTTAATATTCTTCTCCACATCTTCGGCTTCTTTGCTGAGTTTTTCGAATTTGACTAACTGTTCTTCAAGTAGTTGAAGACTTGTGGTACGAAGTTCGGGTGTAGCCGCTACCTCAGCCTCGTTGAGCCAACTCTGGCACTTAGCAACGTCGGCCTCAAATTCATTTCTTCCTTGCAGGAGTTTATTCAGTGCTGCAAGTTTATCATCAATGTCTACCTTAGCAGCATTATAAGTTTTGTTTAGGTCGTCCAAAATAGCTTGTAATTTAGCGCGGTTTTCGCTGGAACAATCTTTAGATACAGCGTTACCTTGACGCATAACCTCAGCTAAGGTATCGTTATTAAAGTCTGAGAGCTCGGTCTGGTGTTTTTTATGAACGGCTATTTCCTTTTCTACTTTAGCCACTTCAAGAGGCACAGGACCTCCGAGCTTCTTAATCTCAGCTACTTTAGCTTTGAGCCAGTTTTTAGCTTTCTCTATATCATTCTCCAATTTCTTTCTAACTTCAGTGCAGCCACCTAACCTTTCGATTTCTTGCTTGACTAGGGTGGCCAGCTGCTTTTGTTTGGATGACAATTCAGACAGCTCAGATTCTAATTGCATCTGCTCAGATGGTTCAAGCTCAGCTTGGATATTGCTTACCTTCTTCTCAAGCGAGTCAATGACCGTTTTCTTACCATCTGTTTCCTTCAACAAGTTCGCAGCCTTCTTTTGTCTTTCTTTGACAGACTTGCTGTCGTAGCCGAGAGGTTCTGGGTGCATCATGTTGTCAATCTCCTTCTGCAGCCATTCGTTTTGAGCAGCGACTTCGCTCTTAGTGCCATCAATGGCCTTGTAGGTTATCTCAAGCATCTGCAGTTTACGTTGGATTCGCTTGGCGATGTCGTTGTATCTTCTTTCTACGGATTTCATCTGGAATAATAAAAAGTATTTTAGATTTTTTTTAATTACGCTTTTGAACGACATACATCTGCATTGTGATTAATAATACAGTGCATTTAAATTGTATATAAAATATAATTTCCATTGCAAATATTTAATTAAACTTACTTGTTCCTCCACCTGCTGAGACTCCAAGTTGCTGACAATATTGATGACTTTAGAGCCGACTGCCTTAATGCTGTCAACCTTATCCTTGCCGGCCTGTCCGAATTCCGAGGAGAGTTCCTTCAGGGCGTTTAGTTTCTGTGGGCACGGCAGACCGGATCCCTTATCAGCGAGGCACATCTTCTTAAGCACTGAGTCGAACCAGTCGTGGATCTCTTGGCATTTGTGGCGGAAGTCGTCGATGATAGCCTGGTTGCCCTTCTCCCTCTCCATAGCTTTGAGGATAGCTTGCTCCAGGTTGTCGAGCTCTTCTTCTAAATTAATTTCATCCTCAAGACCTACAGAATAAAAAAAAATTATTAAATTTACACTTCGTCAAAGATCTAATTACCCAACTGCTTCATTTAAGCTTAGTAAACCTAATAACATATATACCAACATATTATTGAATTTTAAAATTATGATTTTTAGGGGGTGTATTATTTTTTCGAAATAAACACAAAAAAATATTTTTAAGGGGCCAGTTTAAGTTTAAATTTCTAGCCATATTTCAACCAAATAACAATACATCAACATAATATGTACATGTACATACCTTCGGTTGGAATCTCTGTAAGCATTCTGTTTCTCTTCTCGCTAAGCGATACTAGCGCATCGCTCATCGCCGCCATGTCCTGCTTGGCGGCCTCAGGCCTCAACTTGGAAGGATTGGACAACCAGTCCTTGGCGAGTGCGTTGTGAACCGCGATCCAGTCTTGGATTTCCAGTACTTGCTTCATTGCTTCTTCCATGCCGTGTACAGCGTCTCCCAGGGTTTCTAGGTGGCTTTGGACCTATAGAGTGTCAGGATTAAACCGTAAGTGCAACATAAATAGAAGTTTATCTGGTAGAATTGATTGCTATACATTGTACCTAAAATTATTTAGTGATGACTTAATTTAAGAATGATTTCACTACTTAATAAGCGGATTCGAGTTGAATGTGTTTCATTTGGTTTTTACTTTGTTGCACATTCTAAGTCATATTACCTAGTACTTCTTTTACTCTTACTGCGTTCTCGTTTCGAACAGCTACTATTTTTGCCCTAAGTGCTTCATCTCGCCTAGCTTATTATACATATGTACAAGATATCAACTAAGTTTAGTGTTCGCAAACAATCCATGCAAAGCATCACCTTGTTCTCGAGCGCGCCGAGTTTGTTCGCGAACTCGGGCCTCTCGAGCGCTCGGATGAGGTCGTCGACGCGCCGCGCGGGCGCCGCGCCCAGCGCCGCCGCCTCGCGCTGCGCCCAGTGCGGTTAGTGGCGTGCGGGGTAGTGAGGCGTAAGGGGGGTAAAGTGGGGTAAGGAGGTAAAGGGGGTAAAGTAGTGCGTTGCGGTGTACTGTGCTTGAGTGTTGTCAAGACCATTTTGTTTCATGAAAATGGTATGTTTTTTTTTAATATAGAACTTGTAACAGGTTTTTTTAATAGTTGCACTAGTGATTTCTCACATAGGATGTAGCGGTGTCACATGTCGTAGGATGTAGCGGTGTAATGTGTAGTCATAGTGTCAAAAAAAGAGATTCGTTTCGTACAAAATGCGATGATTTTCATGTAGTAGGTCAATGTAGATATTTTCTCAAGTAGGCGCACTTCTAAATTGTCATAAACTTGTAAGGTGTAACGAACGACCGCGATAAATATGAATGTTTATCGTCATTGGAGAAAGTAAAACGATAAAATGACGGATCAATACTAAAACTATTTAGTATATATGTAATGTAATATGATGCTGCAATAGTGCAATCATTTTAGAAAGTTAAAGAAGTAATGACTGACAGTTTTTTTTTTTTTTTTTTATAAATATGAAATAGCAAACGAACAAGCAGCCCACCTGATGGTAAGTGGTTACTGCCG
>DWND01000383.1:0-10690 GCA_018250195.1 Cecropterus albociliatus | reverse complement strand
ATCATAACATATATATAAATACTTGGACGCGCAAAACATTTTTCGATTCTTTTATGTGAAACAACTATAGGCGCAGATACACCTGATTGTTGGCGTGGCGATGCTTGCATATATCAGCACCTGATCTTCAGTTATTTTTGGCAGGGCAAAAACTTAAAAATGCCGCCCCTACCTACTTGAATATATTTTTACCATCTTCAGCCATCAATTGTACAATAATTGATGGTCATTTAAAACGTATACGTGTCAAGTGTTTTACTTTCTATTGACTAGGCGTTCCAATGGACTAAGTTAAATCAATGATGAGTTGCGCATTCGTTTGCAAAGTTTGAATTTGCCGCCCTCTAAACTTGCCGCCCCTCTAGACACTGGCATTTATTTATTTTTGCGCCATCTGTTCTAGATCGTCGGAACTATTAAGTATCGTACGAAACTAAGCGGGCTGCGGTGTTCATTCGAGTTAGTGCACGTTTGTGTTCATAGATGGCATTATTTTCATTATGCTATATATATTTATTGAGGTCCTGTTGCAATCTTCTCATTTATGCATGCATGCTTTTACCTGCACGAACATAATGTTTCACATCAGCTAAGCATCCTGTGACGACTACTTTGTATATGTATATTTTATTTTGTATTTTTATATGTATATTTTGTCTTATAAAAAGCTTAAAACTTATGAATATTATTGTGTAGAATGGTAAATTTATTAAGTTATTAGAATAATAATAATATATACGTTAAAGTTTTCCAACCGGCAAAGACGAAAGTTTGTCGCAGTCATCGACAAGAATTGAAGAGCGAACTATTTTGATCTCCAATAAAACTAGAAGTTCCAATGGAACTTAGTGCTCGGATTTGCAACTGATGTGTAACAATGTCAATCCAGCTCGAATGGATCCCTCTTAAATAGTAAACGAGCTTTGAATTATACTTCTCAATTGTACATTTCTCTAGAGATTTTCGATTGAAACTTAAGAGATAAGTAGATACCAGTAAATGTTTCGTTATAAACCACCCGTAATTTCACGCGCGTTTATTAGAGAACAATCTATTAAAAAAACAAACAAACATAGTATAATGTTATAAAGCCTTAGGCCTTCCACGATAAATTTAGTAGTCAACACAACACAATTCGAACCAGTAGTTTCTGAGATTAGGGCGTTCGACCAAAAAAACTCTACTGCTTTATAATATTAGTGTAGGTGACTCCTTTTTGTAATGTTTATTACACCTAGGTTTAGCTGAAATGTTTTCTATTAATTTATAAACAATCTTTGTGTATAAATAAATTTATAAAAAGCATATTTTTAATTTTCTCGAGACATCAATTTCGTTTTAGAGTTCTTTATTAACAGTTAATCTACGCTTTGCCCACTGCATAGTTTTATAGTCTATACTCTACGTTTTGCCTGCATCGTGGGCACCAACTGGCTTATAAGCGATTAGCTTAGCTTTAAATTTAAGTGATCTTATAGAACTTATAGATCGATTATATTTATTTTTAGGACTTTTCGTAGTGTAACTGCAACAGCACATTACTACTAAAAAATCATAATAACAACATCGTGGTTATTGACATTCCATTTAATGGATATATATTTTAAACGGTGAATATTAATCTATATCAATTCCGGGAATATAAGATATATGTATATAATAATAATAACTTTATTTACGATATTAAGGTCTACAGCAAATAAACAACAAAAACAAAACATAGTATTTACATTGAAAACCGTAATAACTTATTTAAAACAATATTTATAAATTAACCGACTTTTGAGTATTATTCTGTGCTGCAGGCCAAAATCGCAAATGGTACCGGAACTCAGCAAAAGTCGCGAAAGCACGACACTGATTTTCAGCCCGGCCTCAGTAGTGTGGTAGCTCGGACGGTTGCCCTTATATATATTTATTTAAATGATTGTTATTATTGTACGGTATGAATTTTACCATTACTTTTGCATGTTGCGAGTCCAAACAGTGTTAATATAATATAACAAAATATAAAGCAGAACAGATAAATACATATAACCAGCCAGATTCTATAATTACTAAGTATAATAAATTTGCTCTAAATATTACAGTGTTATATATAATATATTTCACTTTGACTTAAGCTGAATTTAACTTAGTTATTCACATACTTACAAACACTGCCTAAATCTTCCCCATGCTTAAAGCCAATTTGAATACGTACCTGAAAAGAAAGAAATATAATTAAAACATGCCCTATAAATGATAATAAGCTTAGTTTAATCAACCATTGTATCGTATGATTAACAGGCAGTAGCGTATCCGAAGGGTAACTAGAACGTTACAGAAACAGGCGTACAGTTGTAAATTATCAGGTTATTATGCAACGATGCACCGCATCACGAAATTTGTATTCATATGAATCGATTATATAGGTACTTTCACCATAACATCAATTCGTCTTTCAACGATTAGCCGGAGGATTTTAAATACACATCTATTATTGAGATTTTGTTCTAACATCGGATCATTTTAAATAAGTCGGATGTAATAACTTTTCAACCGAATAGTAAGGTCTGTCAGTACACGTCACGCATCAATTTTGATTTATTACTGTCACTAACACTTTAAAAGCAACTTTCAATCGATTGAATACAGTATAAATTTGATAGTCCTTTCGCAACATATGTTTGGGTTTAATAAGTTGATAAGTTTGATCCATTAATTCGATAGTACCGTGAAAGTTGTTTACGGCAAATGTTAATCTGATGAAGTGAAGGTTTTATTTTACTACACTTAATCCGATGTTTACTAGTGATAATTATAGTTTTATATCGGTAATACTCGCTTGTATGTCAACACATTATTAAACTGAACCCTGTTACTAACACTCCGTTGTAATCAACTCCAAATAAGATTAGGTCTTACCTGATGTGAACCCCAGATGCTTGACTACCCTTAAAAGACGCTTTCTACACTCATAGCCCCACACTAGGATTTTCGTCTGTGTCGTGGGTGCCATGGACACACAAAGACGAATACACAAACATTCAGACCCACAACAGAAATCTAAACTCATCAGTCACATTTCTGCCTGGCCGAGAATCGAACCTGGGACCCACTGCGTGTCAGACCGTTATAGTGACCGCTCTGCGACGCAGGTCGTCAAATTTATTAAATTGGTAATATTTATTAAAGTAAAGAAGTTTCTTAATATAAAGTTAAATTTATCCCAGCGACATAATCTCGAAAAATAGACTATTTACAACTGAATGCATGGGTAAATTAGCTTATTCTCGCGGCTTCGCCCGCTTTGATCACGTTGACTACGATAAGGAAAATCAAATGATAATCCAGGTCATACGTAGCATCATACATACATAGCCATCTATGTGTCAAATTTCTGCAAAATCCAATCTGCACTTTTTAAGTAAAAGAGTAAAAAACATACGTATATGCTCGAGAGCTTTCGCCTTTCATTAGTAAGATTATTTGCAATCTGCCAGAAATCAGTAGAAAGAAATATGTATCAGCAATGAGAATTAGTACTAGTAGTACTAGTAATACAACCATGCAGTACTTTAAACAGCGTTCCTTGAACTAAGATTATCGACCAACCAAAATTTGACCTATGACCTTTTCCTTTCGCTCCGGAGCAAGATGAGGTTATGTTTGTTCAATCAGATCCATAGAAACATGAGTACTGAATCATTCTCGTATCTATTTCGTATAGCAATACCATTAAAAATTCATATTCTGTTTGTGTGGAGATTTACCTTCTTTCACCAAATTCCACATTTGACCGTCTGTTTTTAGAATAGTTAGCTAAATTGATGGACAAAGAATGGCGGACTTATAATAGTCCGATTCCGAACTTAGAAAAGGTAATATCAATATGAGCTCGTTGGATCGGTATCGTGCAATACATGACAAACAACTGCCGACGATATTACCTGAGCTTTTTGTGGAGCCGTAAAACATCAAAGCTCCAGTAAATGTCGACCCAAATTGCAGACCCGCTACAAACACGCACCTATACAACAAATGGCGTCATCGACTGGATGGAAACGCATGCGATCGACAGGTACGACAAAGGTTAACGTCAGCGAGCCGAGGCCGGCGCACGCGGCCGCCCCCTGACCTTTAAAGCCTCCTCCCGCGGGAGAGCGTAATCCCTCCGCATTACCACGCGGCGATATATTATCCCTGAAACCGTCGTCTCATAGCATCGAAGCGTCTCTCGAGTGAGGATTAGCGCTTTATTGCGAGCGCACCTGTCTAGGTGGGCAAGCGAGGCGCGCACTGCTGCAGGCCGACGACGCGACGGCGCGTCGGCGCCGCGCATGCGCTCTGGACGCCACTAAAAAATGAATTCCCGTTTCCCGCACTGTGAGCCGCACGCTCGTCGCAGCTGCCGCGTTTCGCTATTTTCGGGCGAGAGTGGAACCGCGCCCGAGCCGCGAGTGGTCTGCGGGGTGTGGTCGTGTGTGTTGCGAGGTAGTGGGCGAAGGCCGATGCGGTGAGTGGCGCGCGGAGCATGCACCCCGAGGGGCTCGCGCGGCCGGCGTGTCCGGCGGGCTGCTAGCGGCCGCGGCATGGCGCGCCGCGCCGCCCGCGCCCGCGCCTCTCCTCTCGCACCATGAGCGACCTGCAGGCCACCTTCGAGTTCTCCGTGGAACTCTACAAGTTCTACAATGTCGATCTATTCCAAAGAGGGTGAGTCGCACATTTGAGTGAACGTAATTCAGCACATGTACGATGTACATACACCCTACGCCGTTACTGATAATGAATGATAAGAGTGTTTACGCTTATGTTAACACGGAAAACAATATACTTATGGAAAATTTTAATATTAGACTTGATAGTCACATTATATTACCATAAAAATTGGTAAGTATTTTAATTGCTATATAGAGCAGGTAATTAAAAAATAGAATTATCGATGATTAATTGTATATCAAAGTTAATTATCTCAAGATCTCTGTCGCTACCTGGTAGCATGAATCTGCTATACGTAGTAGGTACCTAATTAATTATCAGTTCACGTAACCAATACGCCAATAAATAAGGTTACCTGTCGCCGTTATTGAAGAACAAATGCCCCTGGTCGAGTGGGTGAACTAGTTAAGTATATATATGGTATTAACCTAGATTTTTGTGTTACATAATGGAGAGCAAATAGACAGTACAATAGAAGTCCTCTGTAAGCCGTGTCATATTCCGTAGACTGGAATGGATACTCTTGTTTTGACATCAACACTGCCACGACTAGTTACTGATGTCCCCACATGGAAACGGAACACTTGGAACCGTCGTTTATTTGATACATAACATACTTATAAAATACCATCACCGTAAAAGTTAATACTGATGAAGCATTTGAATTGCGACGCACAAGATACATATGTAAGCCTAAATTGGAACCTGGACTATTTATAAAAGGTAATATGACCTTTGGATGAAGAGATTAACGTTTACTGCAAGTTGATTGAAAGGGACTAAATATCATCCTTCTTAGCTGATGGCAAATGAAACTAAAATGCTCTAAATATGTACAGAAATAGATGACAAGTTCCTAGTTTATCATTAATTCTAATTATAAGCAATAATAATACATAGTGAAGAAAAATTCTGAAGTTTCAGTTTGAAGGTTCTTTGTAGTTTGACTCCGAAGGTACCAACGCCACCTATTCTGCCGTATTTTGATCTGAAGGGTATGTTAAGCAAGATATACTATCATAAATGTCATAACCTAGGTCTCAGGGGTGGTAAGGTACCAACGAATCTGAAGCCAACCGCCTGCAGAACATCATTCTTCTCTGAGGTAGTTTGCTACTTGTATGTTATGAACAAAACTAATAGATAGTTTGAGTGCTAAAATAATTTAATCCCGTGGAATGAATTGTGAATTCTTAAGAAAGAAAATCAAATATTAAAGATGCCTTTTGAAGATAATTTTTCATGACTGTGAATGCGTTTCGTAGGATAAGATCAATTAAAAAAACAATATTAGACAAGTAATAACATTACACATAATTACATAAAACTTAAAGAAAGTTAAACAATTATGTGTCAAATAGATAACCTGCTTTTTTGAAAGTACCCACTTTAAAAAAGGAGGTTATCTAAGGACCTCAAAATCTTAAACCGAATGGGTAATCATAAAAATAGTAATGTGCACTAATAGCACGTGTCTCACAATGTGTTTGAAAACTATACACTTTTACGTCGACGACTTTTTTGCATTGTCAGCGAAGAGTTTACCTCACTATGAAACGTTTTTCTACACCGTTTTTTTGAGTTCGGTGTAGATACCACACCTTTTTTTACTATATAAATATGAAGTAACAAACGAGCAAGCAGCCCACCAGATAGTAAGTTACTGCCGCCCATGGATATTTGTAAGCAACTTCATATAGGACAGGGGTTCTATCTGAAGTCGACCACCGATGCGTTGCTACTCCCGAGGACTGAGATGGTCGCCTCATATAAAAGAGAGCCGGCAACCACACCCTTCCACCGAAACGCAAGAACTGCGTCATCTGATAGCAAGTGGACACTGCCACGCAAGGACAATTAGTCAAGCCCAAATAAGATTATTCTTGGGTAAGTAGATAAAATTACGCCATATATCCCACCCCTGAGGACTAAGCTGAAATGCCTTTTTATACAAATAGAATAGTAAACGAGCCCGCAGTTCACCTGATGGTAAGTGGTTTTGTCCATGGACGTCTGTAAACAACTTCATATGGAACGGGGGTTCTATCTAAAGTCGATCACACATGCCTTGCTACTCCCGATGACTAATATGGTCGCCTAATATATAAGTGTAAGTATGCCTGCCTTACCACACCTTTAGGTTCTCTATAGATGTATGATATGATAAGGATCACTAAATTTGATTTGTGTGCATAAAATTTTCTCCTTGCCTTGTAATGGCTCGTAATTAATTAGAGACATTGTTTTATCACGGATAATGGATAAATAAACGAGAATCAAATCCCATTTATATTGCATAGAACCTTGTCACAGCATACATAAACAATAATTGTAGGACGAGGCTAGTTTTTGTCCTCTGGGGGATGTCCGGCCGATAATGATCGGATGTAATCATTATTCTGACTGCAAACGGCGACTGGGGATCAATTATAACATATGCGACACTGAAATTAATTGCCTTGGATAAATTGTGGACACATCAGGAAATAAATAATAATAAATACAAAAACTTGGGGTGTGAAGAGCGAAATTATTTTCTTTGTTATTCATGAAATTATACAACTCTTGATAGCTTGGTTAAAACTTGGCATCTCAATCAAGGATCCAAAGTTTGAGTTCCTTTAAAATGTCGTAAGTATAAGAAATGAATTATCTTAATCATGATTCATCTTACGATGAAGGAAAACATTGTGACGAGGAAACCTCCTACATACGAAACAACTAAGAGTTCTCTTTAAAAAAAAGAATATTTAATGTAGGTGTGAACGAAAAATTGTAGCGAAATTTGCCAATATTCGGGCAAATCTGACACTTACAGCGCTAAAGATTCGTGGTCTAGCGATAATTGTTTACTCTTATATAGATTTAGATGTCAAGTTTACGTGCGATTAAGACGTTCAATATTGGTAATTACCTACATATCTTCCGCTCTTAATTATAAACGGCTGGATAATTAGATTAGGAATGACCTCTGTTTTGTATGAAACGTTTTGTCGTGTCATACCTGTATAGTTCAGTCAAATAAGGTCTAACTTGACATATAAAAGGTTCAATGACTTTTTTCCTCCGATCAAAAAGTTTTTGTATCATTAGAAGTACATTATATTACAATTGCAAAGTTGAGGGTCAAATTTTGATTTCAGACCTTATTTGACTGGATTATGTTTATTTTATAGATTATGTTTATGACTTTATAGACAAAAGACAATAGATTAGATGATCAAAACTCATCATAGCATTCGTATATTTACGAGGTGTTAGAACCAGTGTAGATCGACAAGTGTGGTACCACCACCACACCTACTTCTAGTATGAAGCAGTTCTTGCGTGTGGTGGTCGGATCACTTTTATATGAGGCGACCATCTTAGTCCTCTTGAGTGGCAACGTATGACTTCAAATAGAATCCCTGTTCTATATGAATTACCTTATAGGTATGGCGGCAGTAATCACTTACCATCAAGTTGACTGCATGCTTATTTGCTAATTATTCTGATGAATAAATATATAATGTTTATGCCATTTCCTATATCACATCATCGGCATGGGTTGCCGATGATGTCCCACTGCTGGGCACGAGTCTTCTCTCAAATTTAGAGAGTCCATAGCGCCATAGTCCACCGCGGCGGCCAAGTGCGATTTGGTAGACTTTACACACTTTTCGAGAACTAATTTGTAGAGAACTCTTAGGTGTACGAGTCTCTTCAGGATGTCTTCTTTCACCCAAAGCAGTAATAAATAATTTCTAATACGCACATTATTTAAAAAAGTCTGCCTGGGATTCAAATCTTGGACCCTCGATTGAGAGGTCGAAATTTATATTGTCTTTTTATCTCTAGTTACGAGCTAAACTTCGCAACAATAAGCATTAAGTATCAAATTTAAATTTTGTACAGACACAGTAAAGGTTGTACCGAGTCATTGATTTCAGTCCTACCGAGAGTCCAATTCTGGACCTCGCTACGCGTGGCTCGTTAGCTCGTTGCTACAGTCCGTCAAAACAGTGATCAACCACACGATGACTCATTAGTCGACTCGCTAATATTCGGGCCTGATTGCAAATCACCGTATCGATTGGCACCGACCTATGGACGGACAACATTGGGCATGTGCTACGGGGAGAATAAAAGGGACGTAATCAGTGGGGAATTTAGTGTTTTTTTAGCGTGCGGTTATACAAGTTACATGTGTTATGTTTGTGCGTTACATTTATGATTGTTATTTTTAGCAAACATCATTTTTAACTCTCCTTCTCCCCTCCCCCAAGACAATCCCCTTTCCCCAAATCGCGTGTATTTTTAAGCATCTTCTAACAATATATATTTTTTTAAATTGTATTATTAAACTAGATGTGCCACGCGGTTTCACCCGCTACTACATAAGCAAGAATAAACAAACATACATATAATATAGCCTATAGCTTTCCTCAATAAATGTACTATTCAACACAAAAATAATTTTTCAATTCGAACCAGTAGTTTCTGAGATTAGCGCGTTCAACCAAACAAACTCTACTGTTTTATAATATTAGTATAGATAAGGTACAATAAACAATACTTGATCCGAGGTTCAACCGTCCGCGGTCCGGATACAGAATGTGGTCTGCCTGTTGCCGACCGCTACTTTAAACAATCTTATCACGAGGCAACATCTAAAAAAGATAAAAGAAAATACTGAGACCTGCGACGAGAATTTTGGAAATCCGTGTGCGATTTTGGTTAACCCAAGGACGAAGCTCTGCGTGTCTGCGCTCAAGGCCTCCCACACTGCGCGCATTCAGCCTAATGTCTGATTCGTATTATTAATAGCCAGAGCCCGCATAGTACGAGCTCATTTTGAATGGAATTGTCACGCGTTTATTAGCATTCTTACGGCGATATGTCGTGCGGAAGCACGCGTGAAATATTACTTCTATTTTAACGTTTGTTACGAGTTGACTTTGCTATGTTAAAAGCGTAGCCTAATTCCTTAAAATTGATAATACTTTTGCGGTTTAACGGTACCGCAGTAGTAGGTATACCCTTATATTTATAACCCTGCAGTTATTACTATAAAATATATATATCAAATACATTTTTACAAACATTTTTGCGTACATAGTATTACTGATAAATAAGGTAGGAAATAAATAAATAAAGTTGCTGATTACAAATATTTCATAATATCTTTGTATAATTAAACATATTGTAAAAACCTATATGACTGGCGTGTCCATCAATATACCTGGTGCTAGAACCAATATAGTTCGACCGAGGAAGTACCACCGCCACACCTATTTTAGCGTGAAGCAGTTCGTGCGTTACGGTGGAAGGATGTGGTTGCCGGCTCACTATTATATGAAGCGACCATCTCAATCCTCGGGAGTAGCAACGCATCTGTGGTGGACTTCAGATAGAACCCCTGTTCTATATAAAGTTGCTTACAAATGTCCATGAGCGGCAGTAACCACTTACCATCAGGTGGGCTGCCTGCTCGTTTCCTACTTCATATTTAAAAAAAATATATGAAAGAGAATATAACCACCGCATCATTTAAGTCCGACAGGTGTGGTATGTTTGAAAATTTTCAACTTGCATTTAACCTAACCAACCAATCTTCATTAGGGTAAGCAAACAAATAATATATCCCTCATAAATAAGTCGACACTTAGTTCTCCTTCTAACGTGATAGAATGTGTGGCCAGGTGGTCGCTGTGCGTGCTAGTTGTGATAGATAAATGTCAACCACCACAAACAACATTGACATTTCAAGCTCGATTAAGGAAAGTCATCAACGTCTCATATTTCGTGGAACAACACACAAAAATACAAATCTTGCAAGGCTTCATTTATTAATCGATATTTCGGTATTTTAGGCTCAAATACTTTACTGAGTATGTATTACGTTATTTACTTAGGCTTAAAATATCTTTTTTTTTCTCGTGGGGAAACCTTCAAAAGGTACCCTACGCCGTGGGAGCGACGGGGTCGCTTGACTGGACAGTTCGAGCTC
>DWND01000382.1:0-10695 GCA_018250195.1 Cecropterus albociliatus | reverse complement strand
AATATGCACATCATTTTAGAAAAATCAGTGCCTGGGATTCGAACCTCGAACCCTCGATTGAGAGGCCGAGTTTCAACCATTAGTCTATCACTGCTCCTGTATAAAAATGTGTATGTTTCTATATTTCATTTTTTTTTTATTATTAGTTTGCTACTATTACATAAGTATTATTAACAGTAAATATAATGGCTTAAATTATGTTCTTTGGCCAAACTTTTCCTGTAGAAGGCCTATAAATTTAGGAGTTATTTTTTTGTGAACATATAATTCCATATTTTCTATGCTTTCATATCTTTTATAATGTACATATTCATACACTCTTTATCGTTTTTGTACCTTCGAATGCTCTTTAAAATCATTGCAACAATACTTAAAAATGTATGTACGTCGTACTTAACAACCTGCAAAAAAAAAGTAGTGCTATTTTTATACAAACCTCTCTAAAAGTTGTTCCTTCAGGAAACAAGGACATATCTATTGCACATCCTAAGTCAATTAGTTGTAATGATGGAGTCCTCCATTCTTGAGTAGGTCTGTAAAATGCAGGATAATTATAATTAAAAAGCATAAAATATGGAAAAAATTGTACCAGGATTGTGACTCGTATAGACATCCAGAGAAATGCAGAGAATTAAACACAAAAGTGATAAAAGATTTTATATAGATTTCTTTACTAGCATGCTAGCATCCTGTATTACTAACATGAAATTAGAAAATTCCAACAGAATTTTTAAAAAGATAATTAGGATGTTAAAAAAAAGGTTTATCCACAATAAAAGAGGCAGTATTCACATTGGTAGTAAGTGCACATTAAAATCTTATCTTATTTTCTTACATTGAAACAAATTATAATGATTGTTTTAGAATTGAAGTGACCTCATTTTGCAATAATTGCAATAAATATTGTTTACGTGCAAAAATAGAATCTATACTTACATCTTCATTAACAAGAAGTTGTCAGGTTTAATATCAGCGTGAATAATCTGGGCTTTGTGGAGATAGTGAACTATAGAAAGCATTTCTGACGTCAATAGAATGACTATAAACTCATTTATACATTTTGAGGTAGCTATTCTAACTTTATTGGCAACATCCAATAGAGATCCATATTTTGAGTATTCAGACACAAACAAACTAGCATTATCAGCAATAAATGCCGTTGTAATATCCATATAACCTGGAAGCTAAATATATCAAATATTAGTATAATATAGAAAAATATATTAACAGTAAAAAACATGTAGATAACATAAATATGCTTACCATAAATGGATCCTTTATTCTAGCCTTTATTTCCTGACAAATGTAAAATTCCCAAGGGCGACTGGGTTTTTGATATTTAATTGCAACCGATTTATTTGTATGAACGTCCATACATAAAAATACAGCTCCATAATTTCCTTTTCCTAACTGCTTTTCAATTGAGAACTTATTGTTTCCAAAAGTCATAACAGTAGCAGTTTGCAACTTTGGAATGGATCTTAGTTCTATATAACCATCAGCATGAGTTTTATTAGGGAACTTTACATATTCCAATAGGGAAGTTAACATTTTTTTGTTAAATGGATCAATCACTGAGGGGAAATCTATGTCTGCAGGTCTAGGTATATCACTGGTCTCAACTAATGAAATGGAATGAGTAGACTTAAAAGCTGCACATTCCATAGAGTTTTCACTATCAACATCCATTCCGTAGCCATCAGATTGGAAGTCTGACTGTCGTGAATACACTGAAGAAATCCTGCTCTCCTTACTGACAGAGTCTCTGCTGTCTTCTGATTGAATATCAACTCTATGTTCAAAGTCCAGTTGTCTCTTTGAAATATCCTTAGTTTTATCAGCGGTGTGGGAAATTTTAGCTGATTGGATTGGTGTAGCAATTTGAGCTGTCATCCCATCTTTACTGTCAGAGTCTGAGAGACCAGATGAAGGAGGAATCTGAGCCTGTTCTGGGCTAGAGACATAAAGATTTTTATGCATTTTTTGCGATATACTTGGACTGTTAGTAAACTTGGGAGTATTAGCGTTATCCTTAGGTTCATTTCTACTTGAAATGAAGTTCAAATATTGATTTGAGAAACCTATGTCATTTGGATTTTGTCCAGTTTTGGGCGTAGGCTGGTCGTGCCTTATATTTCTTAACGCTGAAGCAGGACTCTTATGTTGAACTTTAGATTGAGGACTTGTATTGTTAGTTGCGGTTTTATCAACCTCATGAACTTCATGACTTTTAGCTGATACATTAGCTGCAGCCTCTTGCCTCATTTGTTGATCATGGTACTGCCCTGGTACCATATTTACATTATGCATTGGAGGACTGCGATAACTATTTTGAGGAGCTTGAGGACTTTGATAAACTTGAAATGGTTGATTATTGGCCATTGCATATGCTTGACTTTCTTGTTTAGGAGGTTGTCTGTATGGACTCTGCATAGTATTATAATTTGAACCATTTGAGTTTGAAGTATTTTGATATAGATTAGCATTGTTATATTGGTTTTGTTGTATATTGTGATAATTTTGATTATAGACTTGATTTGGTGTAGGCACTTGTGGAGATCTTTGATAGTATTGGGGACTCTGATATTGGGTCTGATGAGGTGGGCTTTGAAAAACAGCCATATTTTGCTGTTGTTGTTGATTAGCGTAAATATGCTGCCTTTCACTTTGACTAGAGTAATGATATTCCTGACGTCCAGCGTAGCTATGTTGAGGGCTCACCATGGCATGACCAGGACTGTGGTATCCCATTTGATTAGAGTAAGTTGGACTTTGGAACCCTGGAGGCACGGCCTGATTGACACCGTGAGGACTTTGCATCTCGGCATGTTGTGGACTGTGGTAAGCATTAGGATTTGGACTCCCATAGCCCTGTTGTTGAGCCACTTGACTGTTTGGATATCCTTGCTGAAAGTTATAATTTTGCGCATACTGAGCATGCATGGACCGTTGAGGATTGTACCCGTTATAGCTTTGAGGCATTGGTTTTTGATATTGATGGTCATGTGAATGATAAGTTGCAGATGTAGATGTTGGTATAGCTGGCTTGTTCTCTAATGTCTCCCTTTTTTGGGGATACACTCTAGCAAATTGTCCATTAGGCATCCTAGCTTGGTTGGGTAAAGAACTTCTCTTAGATGTCTGATGTGCAGGGTCGTTGGGGTTATTGTACATAGAATCATAATTTGTTGTATAACCAGTAAAGTTCGTTCTGATGGATTGGCCTGAAGAGCTAGATCCAGATTTGCTGAAACAACGCCATAATATAAATATATAATCGGAATTTAACAAAATCCGTTGAATAAGATAAATAAGATAATTAATAAATAATATTAATTTTTTTAAAGACGCTTTCTACTAGAGATGCCACGAATATTCGGCAACTATTCGGTATTCGGTTATTCGGCCACTTTTTATCGTTATTCGGTATTCGGCCGAATATTCATAACTATTCGGCCGAATACCGAATAGCAAATCGTAAAAATGGAACCTAAAATATTACTCACAAAGATGTTTACTTAACCATAAATATAGAATTGCTAAACTTTTTCTTTTTGAAGTCGGTTAAAAATCAAGTTCTTTTTTGTTCCACACCATCATCTGAATGTACATTTTTTTGTAGCGACTTTCTCAAAACAATTCTAGAAACTATCATATGTCTTAATGGTTTTGTCCTTTTCATTGATATTCTTTTTCTTTGGAATTGGAGATGAATTATGAATTATCATCGGTACTTCTAAATTCTTGCCTACGTACTACTTCAGCGATACAAGTTTAAACTTTTAAGTGACGAGTTGTAATTCGTCGTCCGCAGAAAGTACTAAGTGTTGCCGAACTTTCGGCTGCCGAATATTTCGTGGCATCTCTAATATTTATGATTATTATTTTAATGATTAGAAACTCTGAATTTACGTAATATGTAAATGAATAGCCTTAATTAAATCTCTATGATAATTAAAAATGACTTAAATGATGTTACAATTATTAAACGGACCTCAATATTTATTACCAAAAATGCTCAGCCTCAATCTAATAAAATGATATCGCAATAAATGAGGATAAAATAAATAATATTTACAAGTATCGACGAATGACGATCTCATTAAGTATTCAATTAAAATGCTAGGTACACACTACATAATATATAGAGTGGTCCTAATAACTACAATTGTGTACATAGTACATACGTCAACTTATACAATATAACACTACATACCGTATGTTCATATGTAAAGTAGATTGTTGTTGCGGTAGTGTCGGCGGCTTGCGGTAAGAACAAAATGATAATTGTGCCGGGTATTAAAACGTATCACAAAATTTATACGGAAGGCTAACCGAAAAGCTTTCGTTCAGCAGAAGTAAATGATATACGAAGCAATCGAAGCATACTGTATGTCGTGTCAACTTTTAAATTATCACAGAAAATAAGTTTCAGGCGTTGAAACGAGAGCTTTTCTATCTTTGAACGCTTGGGCAGTTCCAGGTAAAATATACATCAATATTAATCCTGCCCTGTAATCCCCATCATTCGAGAAGTTTTTGTCGAGTACTAACCCTCTTGAGGCATCGTGGAGAAAAAAAAAGTAGCGCGACGCACGAGGTCTCCGAGCGAGCGAACGTAGAATGCAGGAAACGGTACGCAGTGCGCGGGCGCCGCGGGCGGACTGGCGAGTGGAGCGGCGGCCGAGCGGCGCTTTCGCGTGGTGCGAGCGTGGCTCGGCGCGCCAGCACTAGCGTGCCCTTCGATGGACACTGGACTACTTGCGTATACGACATTTGCTCACGCCAAAGTCTGCAGTAAACATATCTTCACATATAAACGTAGAAATTAATTACCTGAACGTTAATTAATTTTAAAATGTTCTCGTTTAGTACTTGATAATTGGTGAAACGTTTTCAGGAAGCTTCAAGTTAACACTAACACAATTATATGAATAGAGCCGCAGTTCAAATGAAAATTAACATTTACAATTAAATCAAAGCCGACGGCGTAGCACGATGCATGGGAAAAGAGCTTTAAAGGGAGGCGTAACCGTAGATATCCGTAGCACTGCGCCCTTCTGTTAGTGCTCTACGAAGGGTGACGAAGGCAACTGGTAGCGGAAACGAAAAAAAGTTATAGCTATGACATTTATTCATACTCTATGTGTTAAATACGAAAGAGTTATTTACTTAGATTTTTATAAGTAATACACAATATTTTAAATGCAAATGATAAATTGTACTTCGAAGTGTACAAGGTACAAAGTTTATTTTTCATTTTCCACCATTTTCGACAAAAACGTAAGATAATGTTTTAAGTAAAATCCGTTTTTAATACCACTACTTATTTAAAAACGGTAATAAATAAATACACAGAAATCAAACAGAAATAAAATAAAGTTATAGGTACATCTAAATATGCATAGGTAAATAAGCATGGCGTTAATAATTTGAAACGTTAACAGTTTAGACTTTTAGACAAATTCTATGCCAAGTTTTGCACCTGCTAAGGTACTGTAACCTACGTGGTTCCGTCCATGGGAATAGTCTAATAGGTGGCTACCGGTTGCTTAATTTAGGTCACAAATTGTATCAGTTACCTTGCAGCGTAAGATATTTATTGCATTATTTTCCTTGTAAGGTATAATGTTTTAAATTTATTACTATAAGGTTTTTCCGTATGTCTATTTTATTATTAGTGTTGTAGAATGTGTAACCGGGTTGCAGAAGTTCCTCTTACACAAGAATGATTTATAAGTATATCAAAACCTATGCAGAAACATGCCATTATTGCATGTTCTTATAGCAATAAAAAATTGCTGCTTTTATTTTGACATGCCATATGTTTTTATTCAAAGCTTGTGATGCATTAAGTACCAAATTACTTTCATTCTAACATATTTTCTTTTCACTATTAGAATAAAAACTTATGCTTACCAAAAGAACTGCATGATCTGTTGTAATCGAAAATCGGAGGAGTGTAATCTGCATCAAACAAATAAAATGTCATGATAAACGTGGTCAACGATATGCTACAGATATCAGTTTATCGATAAAAAAAGATTTAATATTATCATAACAAGATACGTAGAGCTCACATTGAGTCTAAAAATATCGGGGGCGTGGCGGGGGCGCGGGCGTGTGCCCACGGTCAACACAACTCTCTCCTAAAGCGGACGCAGCTTATTACATAGCAAGAAATTCTTTCGTTTTGTCATAATGATAATAAGTCAAAGCAGAATATTAGTGGCGTACCCAAGATACACCGCCATGCTTTATTGTAATACGAAAAATAAACATTGTTGCATTTAAAGTGGATCGTGTGTCAAGCACTAACGGTCTAATATGTAATTACGTATCAACTATCAAGTGATTCAGATAGGTAACTATTTGATATGAATTACTGTAGCGTACATATTAAAATTTATTTATTTGGGAACTATGATTATGTATGCATTATAGCAAGTAGCTCCCATTAAGTAGGTACAGCAGTAGTTTCATCCGGGTCTATGCAGTTTTACGTTGCCTGGAAGGGGCTGTACTTGCATTGCAAGACTGATTTTAGATTTGGAAGAAAGAGCAATTTTATTGTAGGTACTAAGCAATAAGTGTTTTTTTCGAGTAAAAGTATAGCATATTTACATTTTTTTTGATCTGATATGCCTTTAGAGGATATGTAACATGTGTGCTCTTACAGAAAATTAACCTAAAATAGTGCGTGTCACAAAAATTACTTCATACGTGTCCGTTTGCGATATAATATGTGGAATTCGCTGATAGCCCGCGGCCCGCGGCGAGAACCGCTATCGGCGATGTTATCGGTCGACCTAAACTCCGCACTCTTGCCGTTGTATTTTTATTCGGTTGTTGAAAAAGATGCGTGCGCGCGTGTGACGTAACAGCGGTCACAAATACCCCGCGGCCGGCGGCGTAGCGCTGTGTGCTCTCAGCGACACACCGATGGACTATGTACTTACTTACTGTTACATACATTATCACATGCACATACATAATCGAACATTCATTTGCGGATTACCGCGCGGAACTTCATCGATAGACATGATGAAAAACACTCTATTGCGTATCTCAGAGTCACGATCTTATTAATTATTCATACTATGCATGTGCCATTTCGCTTTAATAACGTTGATTTGTCCTTGCAGCAGAAATATAATGAATTATATAGTTGCATTGGTCGAATAGTAGGTACATATTTCTCGGTACGTCTACATTTTGGCAGGTAACCGTGTGTACTCGTCCCTGTAGTTTCGGGATCAGAATAGGGCTACGGCTTCCTCTGCCTGTCGTAAGAGGCGATTAAAAGGGGATTTCCAGGGTTGCACGTTGCTAGAGTGGGAGCTCAAACCGTCCAGCCAAGTGACCCCGGGGAGGACGGCGGTATATGTTGTCGCATATTATTGTAAACACCAGACGATGCGGTTGACCCAGCCGCTCACCTGGGTGGAACCCGATGGGGCAACGCGCTCAGAGGACTCCGGTTGCGTTCCTTTGGAGATCCTGGAGTTCTCTTCGTGGCGCCGAGGACGGCCACCGGTGGGAGGGTTAGTTTTTTTTAGCGGTAAATCCCACATATCCCTTACGTCGCTCCCATGGCGTCGAGTACCTTTTGATGGTTTCCTCCTCGAGAACAAAAGAAAAGGTAACCGTGTACGAGGTAAAAGTGGTATATGTCACTCACCCATACATCTTTCTGTCAGGCCATGGAAAGGCTAGGCAAACTGCTTAAAAACTCAAACAACAGTTAATATTGTTATGTATTACCACAATTTCCGTATTTAAAGGTACCATTTTAAAAAATTATGTATCGTATGTCCCTCTGCAAATTGAAATGACTTTAATGATATGTATGTCATATCATGACACAATCCGTCACACCTTTCAGGCTGTAGCGCGTGCCAAAGAAATGGGCATACATACAGACATACATACATACGTTCGAAAGTCGTTTTTTCGTCCTTCTGACGCAGCCGTGTAAAAATAAATATAATATGTGTTATAACAAATTCTAGTCTAGTCGTGAGTAATACCTATGATTTGTTACTTATATCTCTTACATTAACTTCATTGGTACCGCAGTGAATAATAATATATTTTTGTAGTGTGAAACAGTTCTTGCGTTTTAATGAAAGGGGGAGTATGACACCTGAGTTATATATGAGTATATCATTAAGTAGACTGCAGGCTTTTTCATGTGTATCGAGGGCGTCGGTACCGGTAAACTGCATAATGATATTGTTGAAGCACATAATTATAGTTGTGATGATACGTACATAAGGGAATATGTACCTTAAAACACATAAAAATTGAACCGTAGGTATGATGTTACACACGAGAACAAATTAATGTTTGCTGTTCATTGTAATTGTAATAGACACTATAATATAATATAGAAGGAAGGTAATATAATAAGGTAGGTACTTACCTTTACAATTTACGAGCGCGTCAAGGATTGTTTCGATTATAAAAACGATTGTCACGTAGTATACAATTAAAAGCAATTATAAATAGGTACTGTTTATTTAATCAAATTTACATTGCGTTCTAGCTATCATAAATTGTACTCACAATGTTGAGCA
This sequence comes from Cecropterus albociliatus, assembly GCA_018250195.1. NCBI lineage: Eukaryota > Metazoa > Arthropoda > Insecta > Lepidoptera > Hesperiidae > Cecropterus > Cecropterus albociliatus. The sequence continues at coordinate 2,116 of DWND01000382.1, read as the reverse complement.
ATATTATGTGGTACCTATCAGGTACTTACGTTTCCTTAATTGGAAGACTGGCGTCTCGTGGCGCCCGAACATCCCGTTCTGCCAACGTCTCGTCTTTAAAAGAAAGACAACTTTTTAAAAACAAGCTTCTATTATGTTCTAATTAACATATTTCGATTAAGTTAATTGATATATATAATGAGATTGCAAAATAAAAATAATGAAGGTATAATTATGCTAAATGTTCTTTAACGTTCCATTATAATCTAACACGCTTATATTTATAAAATCCTTTCTCTTATCAGGTTTAAATTGAATTTTAAATTTTTATAAAGAACAACACAATAAAAGTTTGTAATAATAAACTTTTTTTCTTTTTAATATATTTTTAACAGTTTAGTACTATTTTATATTTTAATTTTACATATCAGTTATGTAATTATCAGTTAGTTGTTTGTAACACTTCCTTTTTATTCGTTTAATTTAGTGCGCAAATTTCGCAACGTTACTTCGAAGTCAACTTGGAGCAGTCGAGTTCACCGTAAATTCAACTCTGACCCTGGTTACCAAAAGGTTAGGGGGTTAGCTCCGAAGTACTCGTCAAGACGAATTGAACGAACTCATACTAGATGGGGTTATGTCATTTCTTTACTGAGTTCCTATGACCACCCTCAACTTCCATCATCAGTTCAGACCCTGGTAACCATCTAAAAATATTGTGCTCGCCAAGACAAATCAAACGAGCCGAAACTCGCTGGGGTTCATTCAGCTTCGGCTTTAGATCAACACCATGTCATCATATTATTGCATTGTCACGCGATTTAGAAGTATATGCAATATTTCAGCTCAATCGGTAACCGGGAAGTGGATCATATTTAGTTTGCAAGATTTTATGACCAACATCTGTACAGGTGAAACTGAATTAAAGCTTGTAAAATACCGATACTTTGGTCTTTTATCAAAATTTATGCTCAAAATATAGCATTTTGAGACAAAAATATGTAAAAGGCAATCATGAAAGGAGGCTCCGCGAAACCGATCACACACATCGGTGCCTGTAGCGCATCACTTCATAGATGTTGATACAAAACGCCTATGTTTTGTTACCGTTTTAACTACAATTAAACATAATTATAACTCTTCCTAAAGGACTCCTCGCTGATAAAATATAATTGTAAGAGTCTGAAAGGGGGACCAAGGGGCGCATCAGTGATGAGTGTGAGGGTGACACCACCACTCGCTACACGTGTCCGGCGAGTCCATTCAGACAGAACGTGTGAAAAATTACGTAAACTGCTTGTCGCTAGCTACCGGCGGCTATGGTCATTTGTTTATTACTTTCCTTTGTCTTTGTCGTTGGTACAAACAACAACCGTAAATGAAGAAGTCGTGCTTGTTTAAATTGGCGACTATTCTTTTTATGCCCTATTGATGAGCACGGCTCTCTTTCCACAACTGGAAGGTTTAACGATTGCCATCTAATAAAAAAAAAAATACGGCCCGACGTCTTGACGTCCGCTCTGTTTTAGGAAAACTTATATGTGGTAGGCAAGATTTAGCTAACTATTCTAGATGGAATCATAAAAGCTCGACCTTTTGAGCGAACTAAAGAGTGTTGTCTGTTTTATACCGTGTATTCAGTTTAGGAAAATATAACCCTGCATCGTTATATACTACACTTGGAGCTGTACAGCATCCTGGCATTGTATACTAAATATTTATGTACTTAAATGCTTGCCCTTTTGTTGTCAACATGTCCAAAATGCTAGCTCGAGACTTATTACTTCTCATTCTCAGACAATGTGTTCAGTACATTTTAATATGTTACGGGTACTCACGATATGCGGTTTTTTGAATTCCTTTTTTCCGATATTTCGCATATCGTGAGTACCCGTAACATAAAATGTATAAATTCTGCGATAATATTAGTCTAAAATCATATAATTTTTTCAGTAAATCCGCACCAATAGAGTTGTTAGCGCATGTTGGTAGCGCAGAATAATTATTACTCTTGATAAATAATTTATTGAGTTCTTTAGATTTAAGTATTTCTATTCTCTATGACTGAACATAATACATGTTTTTTTATTATCATTATGAGACATTTTATATATTTTCAAAATAAACTGTCTTTCAT